>JAJHUR010081386.1:0-10280 GCA_027495735.1 Lutjanus campechanus | reverse complement strand
GGGTTTTCACAGCCGGACTGACTGGAGAGTGATAACAAATATTTCCTCAAACGCTATGCGATGGGAGACATCAGCAGCATCCTTGATCATTAAACCTGCCTTTGGATGGCACAGTGGAGAATACTGGTGTGAAAATGGAGACGGGGAGAGAAGCAACACTGTCAACATCACCGTCACTGGTATGTTTAGTCATCTCATTAACTCAAGTAACATTTATAATGTTCAAAAATGATCAGATGCGTCTGAAAGTTCCAGTGGATCTTCAGTTCAGTATTTATTTTAGATCGATGAACTTTGTGGTACAAAAAGGATCAGAACTTTATGTGTAATATGTCAATGTGTATTGTTTGTACAATGCTTCACATCACATCATTGTATTTTCATCTTATTTATTTTGGATCATACTCCTACTTTCCTTCATTGTCTTACTACATTCTCCTCATGTTGCCACTTTTTTATGCTGCTGTGTCCAATCGAATTATCGATTAACAATTTCAGGGGAGTCATTGCTTTTTACGCCCAGGGTCGATTCAAGGTTCACCTGGCTGGTCAGTTCCCCACAGCCCATCTCAATAATGGGACCCTGGTGTTTAAATTGATCAAATATTTTGAAATATATTTATTAAAATATTGCTTTTCCTTCTTGTTGTTCAGGTGGTGATGTGATCCTGGAGAGTCCTGCTTTCCCTGTGATGGAACAACAGGATATCACTCTGCACTGCAGAACAAAGGCTGACAAGTCCAACAGGCTCTCAGCTGATTTCTTTAAAGATGGCCAAGAAAGTGGGATTGGATTTACAGGCGAGACGACCATTTACAATATTTCCAGGTCTCATGAAGGGCGCTACAAGTGCAGAATACCGGGAGTTGGAGAATCAGCAGAGAGCTGGCTGACTGTCACAGGTGAGACATACGAGTATTATTTATTTGTTCAGTACTTTAATCAGAGGGGAAAACCTTTAGATGTTACTGTATTCATGTCAATATTCTTGCTATAGTTAATGTTTGTATTTTTATACCTCTACCAGTGGAAAGGGTAAAAGGTGATACATTGTCATGAGGATTCTGGGGGTCTATGTTCAACATATCTCTTCACAATCGACCTGTGAGATGATGAGATTTCATGCATGTTTTTGGCTGATGGTGGTGCTTGAAGAAAAGCCAGTGGTGGATCTTTTCGACCATCATGGAACTGGCCCTGGTCCGGCTTGTGCAACTAATCTCAAACTGTTCTGACCAATAAATTGGTATGTATGAATGTGAGCGTGAGTGGTTGTTTGTCTCTATGTGTCAGCCTTGAGATGAATGGGCGACTTGTCCAGGGTGTACCCCACCTCTCGCCCAAAGTCAGCTGGCTCCAGCACCCCCCCACCACTGAACTGTTAAGGATAAGCAGTTACAGACAATGGATGAATGAATGGATCCATCCACTAGTTGTTGAGAATTTTCAATGACAACTAAAATGTATTCATCCTCTGGACACCCTGAATCAAATTTAATGGCAATACATATGATTAATTCGGCATCTTTTCTTATGTTGTTAACAGATTTTACTCCAGCATTTCAAGTAACAACACCTCAAGAGGCTCAACAGACTCCTCATCTTCCTCCCTATTCTGGCTCCAATCAGCTCCCCATCCCACTAATGGTTGTTTTCATCGTCTTGTGTGTGGCTGTGCTGCTGTTGGTGTTGGGACTACTTCAATGTCGGAAACACAGAGGTATAATAGAAGTACTTGGAGTAACTAAAAAGCATGTTTTTAAATGTAGTTTCTTTAATACAGAATGGCTCCCTAAGAAAACAAATCCATTACTCCCAAAACAATCAAGAATGATGTCTTGTGTCAGTGAAACTATGACACATCACAGTTACCATAGTAATACCAGCACAGGATCTTTGAAACTGACCCTTCCTAAGTCCCGCCCCTTTTTGCTCTGTGGTCCAATAACAATTGAGCAAACTTGGTATCTTGTGGAACCTCGGTCAACTTTCTTCTTTCCTGTTTCCTGTACATAGATATGCTACATAAATTTGGGTGATAGTTAAAAGATTATGCCTGCGGACGTGTAAAAGAGACACATATAGTCACATCTTAAGTTTGCTAACGTTAGGAAAACACTAGCTGATTGGCTAGCCAATGATTGATGTAATTTAGCTAGCTAGTTTGATAGCATTTTCCTAACATTTGCTATCAGATGTAATGACCTCAGGCAGCACTGCATTAAAAACTGCATTAAAAAGCCACAACACAACACAACACAGTAACCCAACCTGTGGATTTATTGTTGTGGCCCTTCTGTGACATGAAAGAAAGGAAGGGTGTGGAGGTTGGGGTAGTGGATGAGCATGTAAGAGACCAGAGTGTGCATGTTTGTACAGACCTGTAATTTCTCTGTTTTTATCAAGTGTAACCATAATCTTCCCCTTAGTTTAACCAAGTGTTTTTGTTGTTTTCACACCTTAACCATAGCTTGTTTGCTAAAACCACAGTCTGTCCCTAACCTTTGCTCTGCTGCAGTTGCCCTGTGCAGATATTCTATTTTTGGAAATATTATCATAGAAACTAATCTGGGGTCTTGCAGAGGTTATTTATCAGATGACTAACCTCTATTTCCTTTCTTTTTTCATTTATGCCATTATTTTTTACTTCTGTTGTACAGTAGTGTGCTTTTCCTCTAAGATGCCAACAACAGGACCAGAAGCAGGTGAGCATCAAACACAACATTGTACATTACTGTCATTATTGAACTTAATTTAGGTAAAACAGTAGATTAATCAGCCTTCCAGCTTGGCTACTGTACCTTCTTTAACTTAACTCTTGAATCTCCATGTCAGCACTGTCGTGTAAAAATTAATTCATTTTAATTTGAGCATCAGGACAAAATGATGTGTGTCTTAATTAATTATTATTATTTTTTGTTTGTTTGTTTCAGTGTATGAACATGTCATTGCTGATCCACAAATAGCTACGTACGCTAGTGTCAAAAAACCCAAGAAGAACAGAGGTATGTTTTTCTAAAATCATAAGTTCACAGATTTCTTTTACAACTTTAAATTGTTTTTTTAGATTAACACAGGACTGTATATTAGGTTTGAATTAAGTCATATAAAGATGGCTGTCATCAGCGAAGTATTAATTCATAATTGGAGCCATTGTTTATAACTGTCTCTCAGCTCTCTCAGCTCCATGTTTTCCTGTTTAAATAAGGTCTGATTGAATAATTTTAAAAATGTTTCAGGCTGTGAAGAGGCAAATGTAGTGGAAGATCCAAACGATGTGACGTATGCAGTTGTCACAGCAAAGAAGAAGAAGAAGAAGCGAGGTACTTTACTGACATTGATGTCTTTGATGCAGCAAGTTATGTTGTAGTGCTACAGATTTTGGCATAGAGGTGTAGTGTGTGTGTGAAGGTGTGAGTTTGTGTTAATGGTGATTGGCTAAACGAGGGCATAACAGTGAAAGCAGCCAATTACAAAAAGGCAGATAACCTGCAAATGGATTCATAGATTTAGATAAATATGACGATGCATGCGAGTGTGTGGTTGCAGCAATTGCAAATTCATGGTTGTTTAAATGTAAATTAATTTCATTTATTACAGTTCAAACTCATATTCAAGTTTAACTTTTTTTATTTAATGCCGTGGTTTGTAACGTTGGAGGAACCAGCAAGAGAAAGCTAAATGTTGAAAGTATCCAACCAGAAAAATGATTGCTGTTGGGATCTGAAGATAATTTCAACAAAAATACATCACCTACCCTGTAGCTCTGATACCGGCATTTATGCAGCGTTCTTCTACGTCTGCATTAGTAACTGTTTCAGTGGTTTTTGAGTGGAACAGTCAAACCATCTTGTTCTATCTAGTTGTTGTTATTCTTGTCTGTTCATATATCTGAAGGCGCTGTTTGCAAGAACACAACTGCTTCAGCTTTCAAAAATAACTTCCTGTGGTGAACTGCCAATGTTGATCTGTTAGTACAGATCTGTGTGACTCACAGAAGACCTCACACCCAGTGACAAAACTTTAAAGTTAATGAGATGGTAAAATGACCAATGGACAACTTACATATCAAGCACAACATATTTATTCAACCCTTAATAACAGTAGTCCATTTATATAAAGCTTAAAATGTTTAACAGAAAAATTAAACTGTTGTCTGCAAAGTATTTCTTTGATACAACTTCAGTCATGTTTGTGTTTTATAATTTTATCTGTTTATAGGCTATCTGTCTATAAATGGTTATGAACTACCTGCTATTTAAATTAAATGATTTGCAAATAGTTTTCTTTTCTCTGTTGAAATACTAGATTCTAATGTTTGTTTTCCTTTTGTATCTCAGCTCCTGAAGAGGCAGATGTTCCTGACCCAAACAAATCAACATATGCTGTTATTGCCTTGCAGCGGAAAGACAGAGGTATTACACTTGAAATGATATTTGTGTTTCACTAAAAGATCAACTTCTTATGTCAAGTTGAGCAAATCTACTCATTCTTTGATTATGATAATTATAAGTTCAGGAGCTATACTATTATAATATAATATAATGTGTTATTATATATTTAATTAATTATGTTTACATGAAGTTTAATCAAGTTAAAAGAAACTTTATTAAATTATGTTGTGCAAGGTCACAATTTTGGTCAAATTGGCTTTAACAGGAAAGTTGGATGTCGTCTGCATAATGGTTGATACAAAATCCATAACAAATCAATACAGATACACAATATTATCTATGAATAAGTTACATGGGCTTTTTACTCATGTATTAATCTCTGAGCTTGTTGATACGTTTTTATCATTTTGAACACTAGTTGTGTGATGTGTCTTCCAGGTCACTGACAGCAGGAGCATCAGCTGAAGGATGGAGGAGAGACTCCATCCTCATGAAACCACTGTTGAACAGTGTGTGAAAGACAGAAAAGAAATTACAACGCTTGACTTCTTCAGTGATTTGTAGCTTTTTTTAACTAGCATGTATATTTGTCAAACTTTTTTTCTGATACAGTAGAATTTATGTACAAGTGTGACTGACCAAGATAAAGTTTGCTACATCTCTTTATCTGTTGCCATGAGCCTGTTTGTCTAAATGTGTCATGGATCTACAGTATATTTACCTTGTGTTCGGCTGGTTGTTGTGTAGCTGGTCTACAAAAATTGCTTGCTAATTGGTTCATTGTAGTGTATATACCAGATATGTGTATATAAGTGTTTATATACTATATGCTGAGTAAAATTAACACTTAACACTTAAATGTCAGAATCCACCTTTAGAAAAAAAGTATCTCTACTGTCTCTACTTTGCTAGCATGAAGTGGGCGGGGTTTATGACCTCTACTGTTTTGGCTTCATTTCTGCGGAGCTGTCCTGTCAGCCATCTTTATATACAGTCAATGTATTTGTTAGCTTTAAGTAGATCGGCTGTTTAAAGCTTTTTAAAATAGACCGACATGCTTCATGTGTTTTAGAGATCACCTTTACCCTTCATTTGTGGGCTTCAACAGACTCACAGCATCAGCGTCTATTTTTGAAGGGCGCGTTATAGTCTGACAGTTAAACCACGTGGTCCTACCTGCTCTGTCTGTTTCCACGTCAACAGTTGCTGCTGGGGCTTGAAACTAGACTCTGTGTGGTCAACCACTGATATTATCTTTTTCAGAGACGTCCCTGCTTATTTCTTCAAGACAATGTGAAGACACATGTTCCAGCAGTGTGTCTTCATAGTAAAAGAGTTCAGGTACTAGACTGGACTGCCTGCAGTCCAGACCTGTCTCCTATTGAAAATATGTGGTGCATTATGAAGCATAAAATATGACAACAGAGACCAAACAGGACTGTTGAGCAGCTGAAGTTGTATATCAAGCAAGAACGAGAAAGAATTTCACTTTAAAACGTTAACAATTAGTGTCCTCAGTTCACTAATGCTTGCTGAGTGTTAAAAGAACAGCTGATGGTAAACATGCTCCTGTCACAACTTTGTTACAGACATTAAATTCAGAATGAGTGTATATGTACAAAAAACAATAAAGTTAATTATTTTGAACATGAAACAGTTTGTTTTGTACCATCTTCAATTGAATGTTGGTTGAAAAAGTTTTGAAAATCATTGTTCTATTTATGTTTTAAACAGCATCCCAACTTTTTTGAAATTGGGGCTGCAGTAGTAGTGGTATTGGTATGAGTATTATTCAAAGCTCAATGCTGCCCCCTTTTCTATAGGTGGAAACAACATCAAATTACAGCTGCTGAGCAGAAATGAGTCAGGGCTGGATAAGACAAAGGGGGACACCAAGAGGCAGCCATAAAAATAACAACAACAATAATAATGATGATGAGAAAATTAGAAAGAAAAGTTTATTTGTATAGCACTTTTCTAACAGTCAGCAAATACTTTCCAATGAAAAAAAAAACAATGAAAGATTTTTTTTTTAAAACAAGAACATGTAAAAGTAACAGTAAGCATTTGTAATTTTTTTATTCTAATGTTGCACAATAACCTCTGAGTCACATACTCTTAAATGCTCAAACATGAATTTGAAAATGAAGTTCATAAAATGTCCACACCACAGACATACTGTTGTACACAGTATTCAGTATAATTTGCTCAAAGAATGTTAGGACACATTCAGCTGCCTGGATAGTCCCAGTGTATAAGGTCATTTACCAATAAATCATTAGTGTCTGTATTTTTTGTTCAATGATTATCCAAGGCAATATTTTTATGAGGATAAAAGTATTAGACAGATACCACAGGGCAAAAATAAACATTTAGTGTGTGTTATCACATTTCAAATGTATACATTTAAATTTATTTATAAAACTGGAGATGCAGTAAGTGGATCTTTTGAAAAATATGGGAAATGTCCTGTGGTCATACAAGGTCATACTATCATAACAAAACATAACAATAACACTTTGTTGCAAGTATGAATGAACTATTCAGTCTTATTTACCATATTTATGATATATTTCCTACACTCTCTTGGGTCTTTTGCTTCGAATACATATTTAATCTGAAACCCTTAAACGTATAAAGTTTAGAACATCAGTGTGCATGGAGACGGCATAGCAATTAGTCTGCGATAGAGGGGAAGAAATATGTAACTTAGATATTTCAGTCAAAAGATGACAAAAAATCATTTGCAAAAGTTGTGTAAAGCATACTACAGTAAATTAATGCAACAGCCCCAACTCTGTTGCAAACTTTAGACTGCAGACTGCATTCTTCTTTACAAAACTAAAGAGTGAAGAGACACTGCAGACCTGCATCGCCCTAAGTCCTGCCTAAGTGATTGTATAATAATAGCAGTCCTCTTCTGTTAAATGTGGTTTGATCCTTGCAGAGGGAACTGATGTCCAAGCAGCCCTGGATGTCGCTGGCCCTGTAATTAAAAAACAAATTAAAGCATGTCAGTCAGATGAAAGGACTTTTAAATGACATTTATCGATGAATAATGCTGAAGTCTAAAAAAAATTATTTGGGTGTCGGTAGACATCAAATCTAGTAAAGCATGACATAGACAAATTGATTTAAAGTTTTCATACTGGTTTTGATATCTTGTTGAGTCTTGACCATGCCCAAAGTATAGTAAACAGGTCTCGACAAGCGTTCATCCTCATCTGATGGAGAGAGAGAGAGAGAGAGAGAGAGAGATAATGTTAGTTTTGGAAACAGAAAACAAACACATTGAACCTTTAAATATTAGGCTTGTATCCCTCGCTCAGCTATTGACCAGTTATTTTTATATGGAATACCTCAGGGCTCCATCCTTGGCCCCATTCCCATTTGTTTTTATCTGTAAATATTTTCCCTGAGACCCAAATCTGAAACATACTTTTTAGTCAACTATATGCAGATGATACGCAACTTAATATTTGTGTTAAACACTTCAAACTTCAACTCATTTATGATTTCAGGATAAGAATCCTAGTGCGTGACTGTCATCGTTATTCTATTTATTGATCTTGTTATTACAATTGTCACAATCAAAGGGTGTTGACATGATCACTGCCACTGTGGTGCTCCCCTTTGAAATTTCCACTCCAGACTAGAATAACTGTTCTTTATCTGTTCTGTTCAATGTTTTGTAACAGTCTCCTATGTAAAGTGTAAACTGTCATGTACTTGCCATGGAGGTTGGCTTTTTGGCTCTGATGCAGCCTCCCCCTGGGCTATAAGTTGCTGCTGGTGCAACATGATGAACCGAGGGGTCTATATACCTGTTTGTGTCTGTGGGTTTCTCGTGTGGTTTATGTCTGAGATGGTAAAATAATGTCCTTGAAGCAGACACATGCTAAAATGCAAGTGTGACCTTTTAAAAATATATCACAAATGGCAGCTTAGATACGCAGTGGTTTACAACCTGCTCTGCTTGTGACACCGCAGTACTTTTCTATTCACAGCTGCTGCTGAAAAGTCCTGCAGAGTGATGAACTCGAAACTGTTTTAACAATTAGGGGCTTTATCTGATAAAAGTTATAACAGTATGCATTCTGCATTTCTAACTCTCAAGTTAATTACCTTTTTCATTCCTGAATCCAGTGACAACAGCATTTGGGAACTCTTGCAGTTCTGCTACAGTCATCTCTGCATACAAGAACATTAAAAACAATGTTACAGGTAGCAGTCTGGCTTTTTCAGTACCCTTTTTCCTTTGTGTATAATGATGACAGCAATGCCGGGTGTAGATCACCTACACTGGCCTCTGCAGACAGTGAAATATAATAATAATGTTACCTATATTTTACCAGAAAAACAAAATTATCAGTATAAATATATTGGTATTGCTATTTTTGCAAATTGCACAACTATGATACCAAAAATATAATATAATCTGGGGTACCCCAGGGGTCTATTCTTGGCCCTATTTGGTTTTCTCTGTATATGTTCCAAGAGACCCACAACTCAGAATTTTTTAATCATTACTATGCAGATGATACCTCACTATTTGTGTTTAACATGTGTAAATGTCATGTACAAATGCCATGTATAAAATATGTTGACTGCATTGCACTGCTTATTCCTTAATAATAAAATGCCCCACTCAGTGCATATCTTGGCCACGAGTCTTTAATAGACATCTAAATGACTATTATAAAAATGTTTGTCCCTGTTATACATTTGGTATGTTAAAATGTGAATAACATAATTCTTGGATTTTTAACATAAATATTTGTATCAAATTTCCAGTATCAGTCAGGCTGTGCTCTGCAGTCACAACAAATTTGCAATGCTGACATTGACCAGAGGTGGAAAGATTAATTAATTTATGTGCCTTTACAACAAAGTAAAACAAACAAATGTAAAATATTTTATTTTTATAGTTGGTACCTTTGTGCTTCTTGTAGTGAAGTACCGCCATCACCAAGAGAAACAGCAGAGCCACAAGTAAAACAGTGACAACCGTCCGAAGCAGGGTGAATACTCGAGGGAAGCCACTGTCAGGTGTATGTTCTTGGTATGCTGAAAAATATATTAGGGATATGCAATAAGACAAATGGGACAAGGTTAACAGTCTGATGTTTTGCAGGTATGTTCATCTTAGTTTAATCTTTGAACGTGCTAAATTTGAGTATTTCACAGGATATATGAAAGGTCTGAGCAGTCAGATTCATCAGTAGGATTGATCTCTTTTGGGACCTGTGATAATTCTCATGGCAGTTCAGATATTTCAGTTTAGATCTGAGTTATGGACTGACAGAACGACACTACCACCCATAAGCATGCTTTCTTTTTTTAAATACACAAAACCCTCTATGGGAGATTGCATTGAGACACTGAGCCTAGCATACTGAACCTAGCAACTACCTCATAGTTGATATCTTGACTTGCACTCTCTAACCTCTTTGGGTTTGTGACTTTCACAATGTCACCAATTCAAGTCAAATCAGTTACAAAACATTTTACCAAATATTGACACAGACGTGGTTCGCTGCATGATCTGTGGGAAAACATGACTGCACTGTTATGTCCAGCCTGTCCTCACAAAAAAAGAAAAACCCAAAAGGTCATCTGTGCAAGCAGCTTGTGACGACCCACATTTATATTTGTTAGGACCTCTAGTGGCCATAGTTATGAGGGAGCAGCATACAGAGGCAAAAGTCATAGGTAGGACACGGGTCTTTCACCAAGGAGACCAAAGTTTGTGCCCCATAAGAAGCTCAGGTGGTAGAGCAGACTGCCTAATACAGGGTCGATTCTTCAGTCCTCACCTCCACCTGGCCACATGCCGAAGTATCCTTGGGCAAGACTCTGAAACCCTGGTTCCTACCAAACCACCT
>JAJHUR010081385.1:0-11877 GCA_027495735.1 Lutjanus campechanus | reverse complement strand
GTGTGTGTGTGTGTGTGTGTGTACATGCGTGTGTGTGCGTGTGTGTGTGTGTGTGTGTGTGTGTGTGTGTGGACAAATGCTTGTGAGTCACTCATCCAGTTGATTCACGTCACACACAACCAGAGGGGAAAAACAGAGAGGGATTCATGTGTCAATACACTCTTAGAAATAAAGGTGCTAACTAGAACTATAAGCGGTTCTTCAGCTTGTACTCAAAAAATAACTCTTTCTGGTTCCTGTGAGAACATTTTATAAAAGTTCCACTTGGAACTCCTTCAGAGAGCTGTACCGAGATCCCAACATAAATGGTTACACGTAGAACCATTCTGTTCATCCAGAACCCCCATGAGAGGTTCTATAGAAAACCCTTCTATGGTGTAATGGTTCTACTCGGGTCCCTTTTTCACCACATTATCTCTGGTTCTTGAACAGGTACCGTTCAAGATTCTGGTGCTATCTAGTCAACCAGCCTGCATTTCCACCAGTTTTGAACAGAACCATTGTAATCAACCTGTGGAATATGACACGGTCACTGTGGTTCCCACAGAAAACCTGCTATTTTTTGGTTCTAGCTCCGAACAAACTTTTCAGATTCCGAATATATGGTTCAGTTTTGGTGGAAAAGCTCCGAATGGTTCAAAATTAGGAGCTGAACCAGAACGGGGCAGGTTCCATGCTGGTGGAAAAAGCCTGCCAGAACCCTATCTGGAAGTTCTATCAAGATTCTTTCCATCTTTCTCAGGTGCTAACAAAAACTCAGCTGGGGGGGTCTCCCGAGAACCAAGGGTTTTAAATAGAACCCACCTAGAGGGTCTCACTGAGAACTCTTTTGTATTTTGATACTGAGGAACGATAAAAGGTTCTTCGGCTTGTCCCCACAAGTGAACCCTTTTTGGTTCCTGGTAGAACCTTTGATAAAAGCTCTACTTTGAACCCTTTCAGAGAGTTACACTTAGAACCCAACATAAAGGGCTGTACCAAGAACCATCTGTGAAAGGTTTCACCCAGAATTCCTATGAGAGGTTCTACTAAGAACCCTTCTCTAGTGTAATGGCCATTCACTTCTGCAAAGTACCCTGTCATATTCCAAGGATTTTATCTAGAGCCCAGCGAGGGGGTTCTATAGAGAACCCTTTTATATACCTAGGGTTTTATCTAGAACTCACCTAAGGGTAAGAACCCTTGATGAAACAGTTCTTTGAATGAGAACGGTTCTTAATGAACACTTAGTCTTATAAAGAAACCTTGATGAACCCTTTATGCAAAAAATAGGGTTCTTCAGAAGCAAATGGTTCTGGTTAAAACCATTTTGGAACCCTTATTTCTAAGAGTGTACTTTATATAAAGAAAAAAGTGCATGTGAACAAAATGGCAACCAACCAATCGCCTGTCTGCACCTTTTCTCCCCTGAAACTCTTTCAGAACATGTTTTTTTTTACACCTTTTCATTCCTCCTCTCATGTCGGTGGGTTCTGTCTCTAATTTAGCTGCTTGCTTCACTTCACATACAGCTCCTGTTCAAAATAGCTACAGGCCACCTGATGGCGGAGCCGCGTTCCTATTGGCGGTGTCAGACTGGAGACCCCGGCAGTGTCATAGTAACCGTCTCTGCAGCTTATTACAGGCAGCCAGCGAGAGCTGCATCAGGACGGAGGCAGAAAGAAGATATAGGAATCAATAGTAAATAAAATACCCCGAGGAGAGATCAGCGGCGGGGAAATTGCATAAAAGCTTTTCAACAGGTGATCAATGAAGTATTTTTCTCACGCTGTGTGAGGCCAGAGCGTGGTCAATAAGGCGCTACATCAAACAAAACATTATGGCCTTTGGGAGAAATTGTCATGATTTTACTAACAAGAAACTTTTCTACATCTAGTTGGTAAAATACAAAGTGCACTGAAGGGAAAGGCAAGAAAGGTGCAAGAGGTGAGGCTCAGTAATTATCCCGAAAATGAACCAAGTGTGTTTCTCCTCCGTTCTCTGCACAGTAGCTGCCACCGTGATGAATTTACACCTCCTTAGCATTGATATTGAATAAATGGAGGGGGGAGCAACAGAGTGGAGGAGGAGGAGGAGGAGGAGCAGGGAGGGGGGGTAATGGAATAAGGAGCGAGGGAGGGCCGGGAGAAGACAAGTGCTTTGAATAATGAGGGTTGAAAAGAGTCACCCTGCAGCAGGGAAATGAGTTAACATTGTTTCTTCTGATGCAACGGCACCCTCGCAAAATGGCTTCAAGGAAGAGGGGAAATTGGAGGAAAAAAAGAAAAAAGGATGAGGTGAAGCAGGTTTGCTTTCCGGATGTACATGATTATGAATATACCGAACGAGCATGAAAACTGTGACTGTTTTCACGCCCTTTCCTCCTTATTATAAAACACAGCAGACGATCACCTGTGTGTCTTCCTGCTGTTATGTCAGATGACAGGGCAGAGGTCAAAGATTTGAATCTGCTGCTGCCATAAACAACAGGAACATCGCAGCAGGTGCCAGATTTCACAATGTACGACTAGGAAGTGATTACCATCTGAGAGCTAACACATACCGCGAACCCCTGCCCTGATAATTAAACAGATAAAAATATCCCCGTACTTATCAGCACAGATGATGTGAAAATAAAAAAAAAAACAGAAGGAAAAGCGAGAATATTAAATATCCTTTTCCTATTTGTTTTATCACCCGGTCTCCTCGGACCCCGTTCAGCGTTTGAGAGGAGCAGAAGGACACAATATCTCATCTCAGACAGATCAGAATGCATTAGCAGTCGAGTCTCAGCTACACTGTGTATTCACGTCACATTCAGAGCGAGATTAGCTCGGTGAAGAGACAGGTACGGCAAGAGAAATCTGGAGGAAACATGTCTCGCAGAACAGGCGAGATGAGATCTACAAACCGAGGAAGCAACAAAGGACAGATTTCCTGTCTGAAGCTCATGGCCGGTGGCTGTAAATGGCCATATTCCTTTTTCTTCTGTCACAGCAGCGTCATGGCAACCAGCTGGCCAGTGTGGCAATGACTGGAAAGATGAGTCATGGACTGAACTCATCAGAAATCCCCATTTTCACAAAGAAGAAAAAGAGGGACTCCAATAATACAAATCCCAGTAAGTTAAAAATACAATTCAGTGGTAGAAATCGATATCAGGATATCACAAGGTGTAACGAAGATCAATAATCCAATATCATCGATGCAAAGTGAAAACATTAAAGATGCACCTTTTATTTTGAAATTCCCCTGCCACGTCTGTTCACAGGAATAAATCAGAAATGTGGAAATATATGCAAACTAGAGCCCAACCGATGCTGGATTTTTGGGGCAAATTCCGGTATTAAGGGGTAAAAAAAAAAATCTGATATTGATATGTTTGCCAAACTGTTTCATACAGAATAAAATATACAGAAAATAAAATATATAAACACACATTTTTTGCAATAACCCACTGAACACAAAGATAAACAACTATAATGTAGGATATTATATTTTACAGTTTGACAACGAACTTTCACTCGTATTTTTAATATTTATAAATAACTATACATAAAAAACATAAATAGAACAAAATATGCACATTTTAACTGAGCTTTATTTATCTATTTATTCTCTATTTATTTATACGTCTGAATCTGTTTTACTAGTTGCTATATCCTTTTATTTGACCTATTTCTTATTATTAGCCTTTTCATTTTTTATTCTCTGGATTTATTTCCCTTTAATACCCTTACCTTTAATTTCTTCGTTTGACTAATTTCTACACATATTATCTTATGTTGTGTTTAGAGTTTTTACATATTTATTGATTGATTTTAATTTATTTATCTTATCTTTTTATTTTCAGTTTTTTATCCCGCCTTTGATGTTTCCTCAGTCATGATAGCATTTCCTCGGTTCCTGTTTTTAATGACTGCTGTTCTTATTTTAGTGCTTTTTTTTATGAATTGCAAAGTCATTGCTGTCGGTGTATGCGGGTGGGTGGGAGTATTGTGCTATTGTGTGAAGCACTTTGTGTTGCATTATGTTTGTATGAAAAGTGCTACATAAATAAAGTGTGATTGATTGACTGATATACATATTTAACTTGAATGGAGATCAAGTGTTAATAAAATGTTGCCATAAAAACATAAATAAAAACCATCTGCTTGTATAACGTTGCATATCGGACAACATATATGCTGATACCAATATAGACTGATGTAACTGTGATGGGCCAATCTTGCACCAATACTAGCAGCTTCTTCTGTAACTGAGTTTAACTGAACCGAAATTGAATCGTGCCAAACTTTCTGAAATCAGCAAATATTGCATTGTTGTCCAACAAATCGATATTATTATAATTAATATAAAACACACGTTTTCCCACAAAACCATTTCCTCATTTAGCAAAGTGTGCCACCCTCCTCAGTGCATCTGTAATTTAATGTTATGTTAACACAAGCAGCTGTGCCAGAACATTGCAGAGAGTAAAGTTACGAGTTAGATAAAACTTGATATCTCATGAATGAGTATGAACCTGGCTTTAGTATTTAATGCCAACTTTTGATACTTTACATTTGTAAGAATCGATTCTATGGATTTGTTTGGGTTGAAACTCAGTAAAGTAAGGTTCATTATCCAGCCCTGGTCATGATATAGCTAATATATACAAAATCATATTAAAAAAAGAGATGAACTGATTAGAAAGGGAAAACTTTTGATAATCTATAACTAACTTTACTTGCTTTTTTTTGTGGTTCTGCTGCATCTCTTTGGGTTTTATACTGTTGGTCCGACAAAACAAAACAAGCAACTTGAAGGTGCTGCTTTGGATTCTGGGAAATTGTGACTGAACGATTAATCTGGAATATTGGCAGATTAACGGATAATGAAAATAGTCGTTAGTCACAGCCATAATTGAAATTGATGATCAGTGCAGCAAACTGTTCAACTGTTGTTTATTACATCAGAAACAAGAAACCTCAACAACTCACTTTGTTATTTGGGCTGCAACTACCGATTATTTTCATTGTCAGTTAATATTACAATTATTTTCTTGAATAATCGATTAGTTGTTTGGTTAGTGAAAAATATTAATCATTGTTTCCCAAAGCCCAAGATGACGTCCTCAAATGTCTTGTTTTGTCCACAACCCAAAGATATTCAGTTTACTGTCATAAAAGAGTTAAAAAATACTGAAAAAATTCACATGTGAGAAGCTGAATTTAGAGAATTTGGACATTTTTTGTTAAAAATGTTTTTAAAAAAAGACTCAAAACAAATCAATTATCACAAGAGTTGGAGATTAATCAGTTAATAATCAGTTAATCGTTGCAGCAGAAGAACAGTATCATCTCAACAGCTGAACTGATTAATAGTCAATCAATCAACACTTTTTTTTAACTGATTGATTATTCAAGGTTGATTATTTACGACACTGTAGAAGATTCACTGATTCCAATTTTTCAAACGTAAGAATTTGCTGCATTTATCTGTTTATGAACTGGATTTTTTTAGTTTAGGTACAGCGAGTAATTTAAAGACGTCAACTTGGACTCTGGGAATTTCCCAGTGACGGATATTTTTAATTCTTTAGAGATGAAGGATTAGTTGAAAAACAAGTGGCAACTGATTTGTGATCTGCAGCCTTAATCATCATGATTATAATTCCACAGACAGTGAAGTGACTATACCGAATTATTGCCCAGCTCTAAATTAAATAATTGCCAAAAGAGAAAAACAACAGAGAACTTTTAACACCGTGAAGCAGCACAGCCGTCCAGGCCTGTTTGGAGCAGGGGGGGACAGCGGTGAAAGAAGCCCCCTGAAATGGCCACAGTGCTGGGAGCAGCAGAGGGCGGCGAGCGGTGGGACTGGAGGTCTAATTAAAAACACAGCGCCTTTCCAGCAGCTGTGGCCCGGCCCAAAATGGAATCACGCTCAGAAGAGGGGGAGCGACGAGAGCCGCAAGACCGACCAGGAGGTAAAACGCTCTCAGGACACAAGTTATATTATCCTGTCATAACTCAGAGCAAAACTGCCTGCTGAACTTTTCAGAACTCAATCCACAGCCACAGAGTAACTCACACATAAAACTGCCTCCAGATCAGTCAGACGCAGCAGCAAAAAACAAAAGTGTGCAGATTAATCCAGATCCTTCTTACCATGACGGGCCTTTGGATCCTCTCAGTCCTCTCCATACCTCGTTTGCCACGCTCGCCACACCACGGCAAACCAAGGGGGCAACGCCGGAGTCCACAGACAGAGTTATGTGTATATGTGTGTGTGTGTGTGTGAGATAGGGGTAACTAGTGTGAGTGTCCGTCTGCTGGTTTGACAAGTGCAGAAGTGTACATGTGTGTGTTTGTGTGTGTGTACGTGTCTGTGTGTATGATAAGAGAGGAAAGCCAGAAAAGAGTGTCGTATGTGTGAAACTAGGAGAGCTGCTCTCTTAACCTCCAACCCCTTCACACACACACACACACACACACACACACACGCACACACACACTCACACACACACGCCCACCTCCTCCTCCTCCACAACCCAGAGGAACGTGAACCCTGTGTAGAGGAAGGGAGCTGGAGTTGGCCGGGGGGTCGGGTTGCAGGACTTGTGCTACATTTGCAAACTGGGGAAATATATTTAGCCCCGGCCGGGCAGAAACAGGGACATGAACGCACCGAGACCCAGAAGGAGGCTTGGTATGCAGCCGTCAGCCATTCAATGCCCCGGCTGACGTGGGAGAGTGCTGGGGCAGTGCCCAGGGAAACCCCCTCCCCTTCTTTCTTCCTCTCATTCTCCCTTTGCTTCATTCCTCTGTTCCTCTCTGCCTCTGTTCTGATCTCATTCTTCCCAGCCCCTCTGTCCGTCTGTCTATCTCCCAGAAAATGGGTATCAGACGACGTATTAATATGGATATGAGCTGAGGTAGAAAAGAGTCACGGGTTCGGTGCAGCAGCGGTGCACTGAGGACATGAAACGCAATAATCGGGGCTTTGAAGCAACTGGTGCTTGACTATAGTGACAGTTCAACATCCACAAACCTAACCAGCTACGTGTCATAAATTTGGTAACCAGATATTTGATGTTAATATCTATGAAATAAAAAAGGGGGACAATCCTTCCTGTCCTGTATTCTGACTATAGCACTACTCCCTTAATTTTTCTATCTATCATTCTTTAATGATAGAGTACCCTATTAGATGAAATACTTCAGATTCCTATTGCTTGCCTCATTTTCGCATTTTATCTCAAAAACTGTTTGGAATAATAAATTGGCAGACTCTGTAATCATATCTTTACCTTTCCTGCTTCACTCGTCTCCTTTTTATCTAGTGTTCCACCTCTCCGCTCTACCCCGATTGAGACATCAAGCGATAGGGACTCCTACGGTCTTTCTTTGCAGGTAAAATATTAATCCACTTTGTGGTGTAGACACAGGTAAAAAGAAAATAGGCCAAAAAATGGGGACTGTCCCTGGAAAATGGGGACATCTGTTCATCTTAGTCATACATCATCCTCCATAATTGGTCAGCTTATATCGATCAATATTTCATTATAAACATGCATTGATTTCTTGTGTACTAACTGCACCAGGTGTACAGGGGAGAGCAGGGACGAAAATATAAGCGGGACAGTTACAACACCGACCTTTTCTCTTATAACATGGAAGTCCGCACAGAAGAACACCCCGTCGCTGAGTCCACAGCCGAAAACCAGCCCGATCTGATCAGTTTTTTTTTTCACAGTAGAAAAACAGTTTCTATGACAGCGGTCCGTCCATCTGCCTGTCCCATTCTTCTGAACGCAATTAGATTTTTGGTGGTCAAAGGTCAAAGATCAAGGTCACTGTGGCCACATATGGCCCCGTTCTCATGAATGCAATATCTCAAGTAGACCTGAAAAGAATTTCTTCAAATTTGGGACAAACGTACAAATTTACAGCACTATCAGAAAGACATCTAGTGAGGATAGTCTAGAAATAAGAATTCAAAAGTTATTAAATAATGATCTGATGAAAATGGATTTTGCTGGATTTCTGCCAGATGCCAGAACGAGGTCGAGGGTGTGGTTGAAACAGTGAGTCGGCTCATGTACATGCTGATGAAAGCCAATTGAATCCAGTAATGAGATACAAGGTACAAAGGCTATCATTACTGACGTCCACATGAATATTAAAATCACATACAATAATTAGTTTATCTGTTTTAAGAACTAAACTTGATAACTATGGACCGGGAGCGCAGCGCGCTGTAACAACCTGTAGTGTTTTCCAGCTCAGGTGTGGACAAATCAACGATAATAGTCTCAAAGTGAAGTTATTCTCTGGAATCATACATGTCAATATAATGCCAAAAAATAGGTTTTATTACATTCCTTCAAAGTCTTTACCATGTGTATCATATGAGTCTGGAGGGACATGGATGTAAACTGCAACTTGACTGACAAAACAGTTTTCTATTTTGAAGATAATGTTTATTTGTTGAGGATTATACATGTGTATCATCTGTTAGACCTATATAAGTACGAGTGAAGATTTAATTTATCATGCCAGCCTGTGTTTGGTGCAAGCCAGGAGAAAACTGACGGAGATGAGGGAGGGATAGAAGTAACACGGTGCTTAATTTGCTTATTATATTTGCAGGAAATGTCCAGTGTTTGGGTGTATGCTAGAGCAGGTCAGGCTGTTTTAATGTGAGGGAAGAGGCGATTATGTGCTGTGGTGAATCTGACACATTGGACTAATTTCATACAATTGCAACATTTAACACGATAATTGATTTGAGAGTAAGATGGCCATTTGCTTGGAGGACTAATGGAAACATTAATGAGTGCTGCATGCCAGAAATATTCAATGGTTTTTTTGTTTTTTTATTCAACCATTACATCCATCCCACGCCTCTGTTTCTTTCATCCCGACCGAGAGGGACAAAAGTAACAACGTGATTGCCAGTCAGATTATGTTAAACTCATTCATCCAACATTTAAAAAAATGGTTGGTGTTGATAGGGGATCTATGTATGTTGTTCACCACGGTTACTCTAAATAAATGCATCTACGTGCAAAGAGGGAAATACAAGAATGTTAACTTTTGTCCCTACTCTCCCCTACTATACATATTAGCATACAGTATGAAATTGGGTCAAGGCTAAAGGAGGCAGATAGGTGTGGTAGGAGGGGTGTTGGTGGTGTTGGGGGTCCAGTGTGTCCACTAGAGGGCGACCTCTGACACAATGAAAGGGGCTTCTCCATGGCTACAGACCTGACCTCCTCTTCCGCTCTGATGACAACACAGTCACCTGGAGATGGTGGAAAAAAAAAAAAACGGAGAGCAGACCCACCAGTCGGCTCCTCGTGCAGCCAGACTCGGCAGCAACTGGGGCAGCAACTGCTGGGATCCATATGTCAGGACTGACAGGAGGGGAGCTCATCTCTCCTCAGCACCTAAACCCTTGAGGCCTTTAACACAACTAAGCAAAACCTGATCTAGTCTATAGAGCAATGGGAGGAAAAATGGATAGATTTTGGTATTTCAGTGATAGAAATAATATCTGACTTATAACATCTCTGGTCACTGCAACAGAGCATTAATGTTTATATTCTTAAAACAAGCATTTGAGTTACCTAATTTCTAAAACGCTTCTTTTGTTTTTAATTTTAAGAATGTTTTAAGTCTGGAAACGCTTTTTAAATTGCACCTTTTAATATCTATTCTATATCTTTTTCATTTGAAAATGGCATTTTAAGCCTTACAGAGAGATGACAGCACAGGGAGGAAAAACAATATGCAACAAGGGTCTTCAGCTCTTTTCACAAATTTCGAGCACTGCTTGTATGCAGATGGCAAATGGTGGCAGCGAGCATTCTTTTTCACAAACGACTGCCACACTAATTGCAAATTGTGGCTCATGCATGTGTTGCATTTGTTTTGATTAGTGATAAGAGAACATGTAGCTCAAGTGCAAATGCGCTCGTATTACAAATCACATGTTGCACATTGAAAATCTGGTGGAATAAACTCCAGGGATGTTGCAGATTACAGTTGGCACCTTAACCCCTGTGCCACAAGGACACCCAGCGACTAAAACAATTGATCATTAAGAGTACTGGGCTGAACAATTAATCAAAATATGATCAAAATATGGCAATCAAATCACAAGAGTTTCAGTTTTGTTGAATAAAGGAAGCATTGTGGTGCTGCAGAGATGTTCTAGCTTACAAGTCATATTCTGTAAATATAAGGGAACGTGCTTGTTTGATACAGACCCCAGCAAAGATCACATCATTGCATCTATATTTTGCAATTTTTTAGGGACGCATGATAAATATTGGCCAGATAATTATTGGCAGATAAAGGGAAATTTACATTATTATTTATTATTCAGATGATGAAATTATATCCAATAAATATTGGCAATAATATTACGAGATCATGTTGTGTTTACCAGGAAGTGGTGGTTATCAAGTCACTCGTAGATGTAGTACATTAAGTGGACCACTATAAAAGCTGCTGCAGAGTCTAATTAATGTCAGCCAAGCATAAAAACTGCTGCTTGTTCTTGTTAGCAGTCTGACTAAGTTGTTGATTTCAGGGAGTTACAGAGAAATGAACATTATGTTAAGTTTTACACTTATCGATTAGGTTTTGGTGAAGCATCACTTTGAAACAGCTTGCTGGTGATGAACATTTTTTGCTTAATGCGTTGATGATGTCCTGAAAGGACCATTAATTTTAGTTTTTATGAGTCTAGACTGCAGTCTCAGGTCTTCCGAAGGACACCTCTTTGTGGTCTTCGTCCTTTAGAGGATCCAGCCTCTGAACTGGGACACTGTTCATTATGACAGATTCGATTCTATATTATAATGATACGATGTTGTGTTTTCTAGTTGTTAATGATAAAAGACAAAACAGAAAAAGAAAAAACTCGTTTTTTTCAGCTCATACTCCAGGAACAACAGCAGACATGATGTTACCCAGTTCTCACAGCAGCAGCAGCAGACAGTCTCTGGCTGTCTTTGCACACCTGAAGACGGAGCGTGTTTTTGTTGAACTCGACACACAAACCAGCGCTGCACAAACACGTAGGCTGCACCCACACACGCACACACACGCACGCACACAAACACAAACCCATCTAAACATCCTCTCCTTCGTCTCTCCATCCCACTGTGCCTGCACACGGAGGGAGATTCAGTGGCCCGGTTGCCATGGAAACCGGGCTGAGTGTACCAGCCAGCTCTACCGTTGGCTGATTGTGGCTCTCGTGTATTTGTGTGTGCGGTGAGTGAGTGTGCACTTGCGTAGGTGTGTGTGAGACTGTTAAGCCTATACAGGGTTCTGCTTTGAGTTGTTGAAGGGGAGGCTAAAATAGCCTATATGTACCAAAACCTATAGAGCGCCTGCAGTGCTTCGTTATTGAGCCAAAATCTTTCCCCTGAGGTGTAGAAACATTCACAGATACTTCATATATTAAACGGCTGAGTTACTAAATCAATTTTTGGATTACGTGCAGCATTTCAGCTGTTTAAAATCCCTGCTCCTTGAGTGAAATGCTGTGCACTAGCATGAGACAGGGGAGGACGTTTATCTCGGGAAGCGTTAAATCATCCTTACTCCGGGTAATGAGTTTCTTAAACAGTGTGAGTGATTAGGAATCGTGCCTAACCTGCAGGCCCCGGTGCACGTGGTCCTTCGGCAAGCAGAGTTAATGAAGGACAAGGCAGTGGGAAGGGTGACGTGTGTAGGCGAGGACGCAGCTAACCTTTAGAAACCACAGGAGAGTTCAGCTCCCTGTGTTCACCAACAGCGATGTTTTTTTGTTTTTTTTTCTTCTTCCTAAAGCAACACCAGTACTGAACAGGTAAATGTCATTCAGCACGGGGCAAATCATTTCCTCTCACAAATG
>JAJHUR010081384.1:0-13067 GCA_027495735.1 Lutjanus campechanus | reverse complement strand
TTTTGGTGAAGGAAACATCATAGTTATTGGTGAGATTATGTCATCATTGGTTGCAATAGAAACAGATTTAGGTCTATTTTCGAACAAGGTTTCTTCAGGACAGGTAATTAAAACTGATAGATGTTTTGCCAGAAGACTTTTTGTATACAGTACCTACAGTACAAAGGAACACATGCAGAGCCTCTGCCTGCCTGCTTCTTGAAAGCCACCTTTTCAAGCAAAGCCTCTTAAAGTTAGTTCCAACTTTAATATTTCCTCTCCCCAGTATTTTTTACTTCATCTATGAAATGCATTCATTGGAGATTGAAGATAATGGATACTAAAGCTTAAGTCTTGTCAGTTTTGTTGAGTTGTGTGGAGAAAAAGTCATCACAATGTTTGAAGGATGATAAAAAAACAAAAGTTTTTTGCGATTGCTAACATGCTTTGGTCAAAACTGAAGTCACCATGTCAAAACCCTTCATATCATAAGCTAAACAAAAGCCTATGTGGTAGAGTTGGGGCGATATGTTAAAATTTTCCAACCAACCATCATCAGCCCATCGATCAGTGTTTGGTGATATCTTCATCCCTCCTTCCCACTTCCTCTCATCCTCTCGGGTTTCAGCTGGGAGATGTGAGCAAACAACGAATTCACTACATTACACATGCTGCATATGTTCACTATGGCCAGTAAACAACAACAACAACAAAAAAACTCACAAAGTATCTAGAAATTAAATATTCTCACACTTGTTTTCCCTTTCAAGAAGTGAAATTCAACCGTACACCAACCGTTTCTTTCTTTTGCCAAACCAAGACGAGCTTAATTGGCTCTTAACTCCACGGAAAACACACTTCATTCAAACTCGACAGATAAAACATGTAGAACTCACTAAAACCATCTTTGTTAGTCTGTCCACTCTTCCAGCGATCACCATCTCTGATTTGGTTGAATTAAATTCTTAATTCACCGCGTGAAAAGAGTGAAAAGAGTCTGACTCTGCAGGCTGTTTTCCTCTCACTCCTCACCCAGCTTAGAGTGAGTGGGAGTGTACTACGCCACTGGATGAGAGCACCGCGCTGAGCAGCAGCTATTACTCTGCAGACCATCATATTATCCAACAAGGCTGTTACAACTTGTGGTGTGGCACAAGGTTCAATTCTTGGCCCTTTATTATTTTTGATTTACATAAATGATCTTGCTGTTGTATCTAGCTCTATATCTCCTATTCTGTTTGCAGATGACACTAATCTTTTTCTTTCCCATAAGCACTTTAAAACCCTCATTACTGAAGCTAACTCTGGACTCCTTGCCTATTCAAAATGGTTTCAACTAAACAAATTGTCTTTAAATATAAAGAAAACAAATTATATAATTTTTGCTGGCAAGAAGCAATTTGATGATGCCAAAGTATTTATTGAAGGAAAGGAAATCCAGAGAGTATATTCCACTCGCTTCTTAGGGGTAATTGTTGATGAAAAGTGCTCCTGGAAAGAACATATTGATTTTGTGTCAAAAAAAATGTCTAAATCTGTGGGAATTATCAGAAAGGTTCATAAATTCCTCAATAGATCTGGTATATTAATCTTATATTATAGTCTTGTATATCCTTACCTAACTTACTGTAATATTGTATGGGCCAGCACCTATCCAACATACCTACATAAACTTCATTTAATTCAGAAATGTTTTGCTAGAATAGCCACTAATTCCAAGTCCTTAGTCACATCCGCCCCCTTATTTTTTAAATTGAAAATACTGTCGATATATAACATAAATATTGTGCAATTATGCACTTTTCTTTTCAAGGTACAGTACCAGGGTCACACACTTCCATATCATTTTCAACAATATTTCCATAAAAACTCAAACATTCATTCCAGAACTACTAGACAATCCATTCTCCTCCACATTCCACTCTGTCGTACCACCAGAGGCCAGTTCTCCATCAAATATAAAGGTGTTATCTTATGGAACAAATATATTCACTTGATAGACAGCTCTCCCTCCCTACCTGTCTATAAAAGGAAATTAAAAGAACATCTGTGCTTAATGGAATTGTGCTAATTTCTGCTGCCATTGTAATTTGACTCCTTTGATGAATTGCTTAATTATTAAGCTT
Organism: Lutjanus campechanus; assembly: GCA_027495735.1. NCBI lineage: Eukaryota > Metazoa > Chordata > Actinopteri > Lutjaniformes > Lutjanidae > Lutjanus > Lutjanus campechanus. The sequence continues at coordinate 10,962 of JAJHUR010081384.1, read as the reverse complement.
GTTCATTGTTGTTTTTAATTTTGTACTATGTATGTATTATTATTTGTACTATTTTCATTGGTTTAACTAACATATTTTCATTTTTACTCTATTTGTATTATTTCTTTATTTTTTTTATTTTTTATGGTGAGGTTCTCAATAAGCCCTCCCAGGGTTTCTTACCTCTCCAGCACTAATATTTATTTTATTTTATTAATTTCACTTCTATGTGAAATACACTGTGTGTATTGGTTTATAAAGTGCAAATCAATAAATCAAATCAAATCAAATCATTGTTCTGGTGGCCCATTATTCCAAAACCCCAGTAGTCCACAAAATGTCCCATTGGACTGAAAGCCCATTTCTATGACAGTCCTTCATCCCAAAAACAAAGGCCCAGTGTTCCAAAAATACACACTCCCTTTGCAGTTGATAGGGTAAATATGTATTTTTCGAGCAAGGAGCCTTTGGAGTAATGGGCTGCCAGACATATGGGCTTTTGGTCCAATTGAGCATTTTTCAGACTATTTGGGATTTGGGATAATGGGCTGTCAGAAAAATGGCATGGCATCTAGTTGTTCTTGAGCTTATTGCTAACATCAGCTGCTAACATGCTCACAGTGCCAAAAGTAACATGCTGACAAGGTGACATCCTCAAATGTCTTTTTTTGTCCTCAACCCAAAGATACTTATTTTACTATCCTGGAGCACCAGAAAACCCATAACATATATACACATTTGAGTAACAGACATCTGAGAATTTGGCCATTTTTTCTTTAAAAAGAAGTTTCTTAATCAATTATCAAAATAATTAGCAATTAATTTAATAGTTGACAGCTAATTAATTCATCAACTAATTGTAGCTTTAATCAAATCTCCAGATTTCATGGTAGATTTTTCTGACCATATTTGACAATGTAATGCAAATGTTTTGCATAGAGCCATTTCTTGCTCTCTCAAAGTCTTAAACATTTTGGCTGCCTGCTCCAAACACCATGAAAAACACTGTTTGCATGGTCAGTTCTTGTTTAGAAATTCTAAATTTTATATTTTACAAAACAGCATGGTCAAATATTTTTTCACTCTTTTCTTTTTCCATACTTATCCAGACCTGGAAAATTGAATTCCATACTTTTCCATACTGTGAAGAAAACATGCCAAAGTCACTGCGATTCATCCTCTGGAGACCATGAATAGCCGTTAGGGCCTTTAAATATGGTGTTAGAGGAAAAGTCAGTCACTAAAGTCAGTAGGCCTCATCATTTGAAGACCACGAATATCTGTGAAAAAGTTAATGACAATCCATCCTACAATTGTTGAAATATTATCATATATCCACAACATCCATAACAGACCAAAAAAAACAAGAAAATTGCAGCAGACATGTGTCACGTATAATATTTGCAACTGTTTTTATTTTCAAATTGACCAAGAGGGGAGAGAGGGGTTATAATAATAGCAAACATTTTGCTTCAAAATATTGATTATTATTACATTTGACTTTGGGGTAGATAAAGGAGCACAGTTCAAGAGCAGAAGAAGGGATATACATACATACAGTACAGGTAAGCATAGCACCGTTTTACACTGAATACTGGTGTTCTTAGCTTTGTGTATGTGTACAGTATTATTATACTAGAACTAGGACTCTTTAGAACCAAATTGTGTAATGGAAAGGTGGTCTGTGTATCTCTGTGGAGGGAGGGGGCCTCGCTATCTTGTCCATCCCATTTCAAATATCCTACACTTAATCTTTCAACAGCTCTTAAAACTCTTTGTCCAACCAGAAAATTATTGTTGCAAAAACAGAAAGTTTGTGATGGTGAAACATTCAGAGATTCTTGTACAATGCAAAGCCTGTAAATAAGATTGTATTTCAGATTCTATATGTGGATCCTAGTGAGTGAGAAACGTGATTTCCTTTCACACCCCTCGTTTTCCTTCATCACAAAGCCTGTCAAAGGTTTCTCCAAAATCAACAGTTACAACATCCATTAGTCTCTTTAAAAACACCTTTACATTCTTTGGGCTGGGTATCAGTGACACAAACTATAAACATTTCAACATTACTCTTCAGAGAGATGCCTTAAACACAAACTAATCTATAGAGGATCTACATTTGCTATGTGATGGGTGGAAGACCTGGTTCAAACAGTAAACCCCTCGCTGTAAATCCTCTCTTCTGTTCTTTATTTGTGGACAAAGTCAAGAAGAGGATTTGACCCTGCTTACTGCCAATCTGTATTAAAAACAAATCTCAGAGGGTTACCATTTAGGACTGGTCTGATGTGTAGTTGATAAGTGTTTGTTTGGGCCATCTGTCATTGATAAACAATAACACCGCCCATTTCTTTCTTTATAGCCGGACAGGTGACCAATGCTCTGCATTGCCTAACATCCGCTCTTTTTCAGTCACACTCGTTTCCATATGAAAATATAATGGGTTACAGTGACGGTTAACATGCATACAAACTCTCTTTCACACACAAACATGTATTCAAGTTGAGCTGTCCCACACACGGGCTTTGCAGAATACTGAGCCCAACTGGAGAGGAAGTTTCTTGAATATTACAATTATTTCTTTATACTGCAACGCAAGAACTGATTGGCTATCGCCAGGGGAAACCAATACTGACCCCCGAGTGATACAAGAAGTAGGATCAAGAAGAGGAGACGCTATAATCACACACACATCCACACTCACACGCATGCACACACACACACTCTTCATTACACTCTGAGACAAAACAACACATTCTAAAAGCTCCTTTGCCAACCATTACACTTCCCCCAATCCAAGGCTTTTCTGTTTGATATGGCTTACAACTGGAGTAGAGGGGCTGAGCACATTTCCATCTGTATCTTAAATGGCCTTGGGCACAGCCCTGGTTTTAACTGCTGCTTGAGAACTGAGAGATGAGTGAACTGAACTGCATGAGGATTTCTGAGGCCTAGGAAGAGAAAGAAGGATCAAACACTGATGATACAGAAGACCATGAGACTGTTTGCTGGTATAATGAAGTCCATCTATTTCCATCTGGGTGAACAACTTCTCTCCCTCCCTCTAAACAAAAAAACAGCATATTTTGAGAGATCTACCTTTTTCATTTCCAATCCAACATCTAAATTCAGATATCTTCAGATACTATAATGATACCAGCACTCGTTTTTTCTTGATGTTTATGATTATTTATTCTTATTACTCTTATTCATATTAGTAAGATTAAATGAGGCTGAAAGTGAACTTCAGTCTGGAAAGCTTGTGCAGATTGTGTAATGTAACTTGCATTGTGGGTTGCTGTAGGATTCTGGCCTGTGACATTCACATGTGCAGCTGGCCCTCATTTATATAATTTCCCATGACACACTGCTGAGTTTTCTATTCTATGATCCAAAATGCAAAGTTACGGTTTTTAATGTGTTTATCATGCTTTTCTAATTTGGTTTGGTCAGAACATGGCGGTTTATGGTGGTTCATGTCAGTAATTGTTATTTTGTACATGTTTTTTACTCCAGCTTTATCATGCCATCAATTTTGGAGAGTGCTGTTAACCCTCAACCTACTTTCCTTAATGTAAACAAATAAACAAAGTGTGGCAAACACATGGTGTTTTAAAATTTAGAATGCAGATCAGTGTTGTGAGTCTATTACGTGATGAATGCCTCACATCAATATCAGGCCCTGATAGTGATACTGGATTGGATCAGCCCCATCTCTACTCTCTTTGGAGACTTCTCCTCCACTCTATTTTGTCTCTAAAAAATCTGGGTTAAATTTCGATTCAATCACCACACACTTTGTGACACTCCTCGCTCTGGCCTTTTGCAGCATCACTGTCTAATCCTTCTTGGTCTGGTTCCAGACTGAGGCAGAAGCAAAAATCTTTCCACATTCCTGAGAATACAAGTACCATCCAGCAACTTCAAACCCTTACTAAGTCAATTATTGTAAGACACAAGGGGCAACACGCACGCACGCGCACACACACACACTCACACACCAGCCAACAACAGACACGCTCATGCCCACTCATGCACACAAAAGATTGTATTCCCCAAAAAACACACACTAGCTCACAGAATCACACCACAGATTACAAACAACTAGGTCTTGACAGTGATTTACTGTACACAACCACATCAAGTGCTAAAGTTTCAGGAGGTTGAGGATATACTGTTTGTTAGGTATAGGGCTCTCTGACTGTTAAAAAATAATCCCTACTATATACACACGCATGAGCTTTATTAGGGGTAATATCTTGTTGGAAAATATATATACGCCTTTGAATAGTCTGCTCGAAATAAAAACAAACTTAATCGACTATGTTATTGGCACTTGGAATCACTAAACCCGTTACACGTACAGTGATCATCCTGCAAGTAATTTCAGTTAAACTGCAATCTAGTTTCTTGCCAAACAATGCGTAGTTACAAAGTTGAAGAGCCATTTTTGTCTCAGAGACAGTGTTTAAAAACACAACTTCCACAAAAAAAACCCCCCCCAAAAAAACCCCAAGCCCAACCATTTTTTTAAACTGACAGAGCTTTAAAGCCTTATTCTGGACCTTTTTTTCTTTAGAGAAGAGTAGGGGAGGGGTTCTGAGAGAGCACGTCACTGCTCCGTCTTTGACCAGAAAACACTTGAACAAAGTAAAAATTCATTTTTCAAAAGCGACTAATAAAAGCTTACACAGTTATTCTTTCCATGCAATCATATAAAATACTACATTTCTGTTTCCTTGTTAGGCTATATTGGATATTTACAAGTTTTTCTTTTTATCATACAGTAAATCTGTACAAGGTGAGTCCACTTTGACACGCCTTCAAAAAAAAAAAAAAAAAAAAAAAAAAAAAAAAAATAGAAAAGAAAAGAAAAAAGTCTGTCGTTACCGTGGCGATAGGGTGTTTTCTCTGTATTTCTGTCGGGTTTCCACGGAGACTAGAGCTCCCTCACAATTCCACCTCTGGCGAGGAGGGAAAAGGGGGATTTTTATCCTTCCCTGTTGCCATGGTGACAATCTTTGGTGAGTTCCTTGTGGACTCATGGGGCTTTCCTCTTTCCTATGATTCATTTCTCTTCAGATGGAGGAAGGGAGGGCGACAATTTTTGGGGAAAAAGAAAGTTTGTCGAAAACAAACGTATGCAGCGATCCCTTGAGAGTTCACACGTTCCCTCCTGACTTTACTGCGGTTGGCTGCTGACACTGTCAGTCCTGTGTGATGACTGGGCTTTCTGCTGTTTCTGGGGCTGTGGTTTCAGCTGCTGCTGGTGCCTCTGGTGATGAGATTGTTGCTGCTGTTGTTGCTGCTGCTGTTGCCGTTGCTGTTGCTGCTGCTGCTGTTGTTGTTGCTGTGGCTGCTGTTGGTGCGTCGCCTGGGTAAATGTGCCCTGTTGTTGGAGTGGGAAAGCTGCCTGCAGAATCAGCTGGGTAGACTGGTTACTGTGGAGAAGACGAGTGCCCTAGCAGAAAAAAGTGCAAGAATATTAGAATATGAGGCCCACTCTTTATTCACATTCTTTATTATCAATAAAAAAGCCTTTCATAAAACATATGAATAACTTGATATTTTGTCAGGCAGTCCATTTAAATAAGTGACGTTTGCTGCCCTCCACTGGTACCTGTAGGAATTGCTGTTGTTGCTGCTGCCCCTGCTGGCCACTCTGAGCCACTACAGCCGTCTGGTTTTGGCCGTCTGGCTGACCTTGGGGTGGCTGGGCAGGTTGCAGAGTCAGGGTCTGAGTTTGCCCTCCCTGCTGAATTGACACAAGAATTAACAGAGAACAACACAGGTCTGTAGAATAACATACAGACTTTGAAAAAAAGCTGTTCCCTTTATGTATATATATTCATTATTAATCATACTGTGAACTTTTGTACATTCCCTGGTCAATACTTTTTTTGCTGAAACATCTATCACCTCTGACAGAAATGCATTCATACACATTGAAGAAGGAGGTGTGGATTAAAAGAGCAGCGGACCCTGAGATTATCTCATTTCATAGTGGAACACTGTGTTGTATGATAATAATAAAATACAATGAAAACTTATTTTCACAGAATTTTTTCATATATTATTGTCAATTTTCTATTTATGCATCTTGAGTCGCAGTACTTGCTTTATCTTTAGATTTTTCTTGTACTGTGTAAAATGTTATCCACCAATACACCAAAGCAAAATACTTGTGTATGAAAACCTACTTGGCAATAAACTCCAATTCTTATCTTTCTTTCATAGCCAAATATCAGCATCAAATACAAAAACATTTTTTTCAAGACTTCTTTGATACAGGACTTGGTTAGCAAACAAGCCAATTTTCCCCAACAATGCCTTGCTTTTTGTTCCATTTTATTTAACACTTTCACACTATAGCCACACTTTGTCAGCACTGAGCAGCTGGGTGGTTCTGTGTCTCACACATGGCCATTTGGAAGTTTTTTTCTGATCACTGTTTCATTATTTGCTCTATGTCTTGTACGGCTTTCTCCTTACCTGTTGACCACCAAAGGGATTGTACGCAGTGACCACCTGACCCATGAACATAGAGGTGGGCACCATAACTGCTCCGCACGCCATTGGAGCCGTCACAAGCTTGGTCACCAGCTGCTGCCCCGCTGGGAACCTTGAGAGAGTGAATAGAGTGAAATGGAGAAAAGGGAAGAAAAATAAATGACAGTACCAATAAATCATACTGAACGTCAAATATTTAAATCTTCTTAAACAGCCTGGTTTCAGACAGGAATTCTATGTACTAAGCAGTAAATATTTCTCTACACATTAGGTGTGGTTGTCTACCTACCGGATCTGTCTGTCCTGCGTGAAGGTGGCGACGGCAGTGCCTTGCTGTGTGTTGTTCTGCGGCAGGCTAGTGCTTATTTGCAGCACGTTGGGCTGCCCTGGCTGGGAGATCATCATGGTGTTGTACAGTGGGGCAGACACAGAGCCCTGGGACTGGGGCTGAGCCTGCTGGGGTTGCTGGGGCTGACGTTGGGGCTGGAGAGTGGCAATGAAAGAGGGAGGGACATGACATGAACAAAGATGCTGTATACTGTAACAAGTATGGATGATACTTCACAAGTTGCACCAAATGTATAAAATGGTATACATTTTCTGTCTCTTAAATGGGCGTGGTCAGAAGTGTTAAAAACATTGTCAATGGAAGAAAGGAGACACTGTATGCATCTGTTTGCACTTTGTTTTGTAGTTTGTTTGTATTGGTTTTTATGCTTAATATTGTCATAGTGCTCTCGTGATTTGTCTGTCTGGTCACAGAAGTAAATACTGGACCCATTTTCAGAAGCCACATATCTTCCAAACATTCTGACACAAAATTCTGAAAAAAATCAGGAAAAAAAAATCAGTCATGATCTGTTCTCACTTTCATTTTTTCCATTAGAGTGAATAGACTCAGGGACTGCCACTCAACTCCAAAAGGGGCAGGGCAGTGGGGACACAGAGTTCAGAAAGGAGACAACGCACTATAGAGTCCTCTCCTGTATCTAACATGAATTCCTTTAAAACAGCATAAACTGACTAAGGATCTTTTTCATGTTGTTTTCCCTGTTTTCCTCCTGTCCAATTTGAACATAGCTTAAAATAAATTCAACAGATCATAACCCTGTAAATATGTGGAAAAACTGAAAATAAACTGAAGAAACTCCAGATCATTTTGTGGTGTCTATATGGTGGAGTGAGAAGTTGTATTCAAGCCACTTCAAAACTTAGAAAAAGCCCCACATAGTAAGTAATGTGAGGCACTACTCGGTTAGCATGTATGATTTTGATAGATGAAAATAAAAACACGAAGTGAAATGCATTGTTTCTGTTGTTTTGTTGTTTTTGTTTTCTGTTTTGAATGAATTTTATTATTACATGACAATATAAATTGTGTGTTTTACAGTGCTCCAGATCTGAGTAGTCACTCTGAGTATTCTGTGAAATCTCTCACATGATTCAACAAAAAACTTCCCAGCATAGAACTGTCTTTCTAACATACAGTATGTGGACACGTGACCAATAGTGTCTACTTCAAGTTCACACAAGATAAGTGTTCTCAGGAGGCCTTGGACCTTCTCATGTGTGTGTGTGAGTGTGTGTGTGTGTGTCCCACCTGTGTGAGGGCGTTGGTCTGTGGCGGTAGGGTCTGCTGGGGGGGTGGTGCCTGCTGCTGGATGGTGAGCTGCTGAGTTCCTGAATGGACGGGGTTAATCGTTGTTTGCTGGACCTGACTGGTCAGTGTAGTTGCTTGCTGGACCGACCCAACCTGGGGCAGCTGCACATTCATCGCACCACCCTGCTGCTGCAGCAGCATCTGTTGGAATGGAAACACTAAATGTCAGGTCACAGTGGTCTGTGTGTCTACAGTTTCACTGCATACAGTCATTTTTGTACATTTATTAAACCACTTTAAATATGTGTTTATTGTAATAACAGAAGATGACAATCTACTGAAAGTCAATTATTTTTACAGGGTACATATTCAGGTAGTGAAATTGCCATTTCCTCTGAATAGAACAAAAATAATACATAATGCATGACTCTGTTCTGATCTAGGTCAGGCAAAGCCAGGTAGAACACAACATGAGAAGAGAAACCACAAAACACCTACTGATCTTTCAAAAAGGAGAGGCTGCGTGCTAGTTTTGTTCAAATGAGTGATTTTCCAAATTTGGAAGACATCATGGGGAGAAACCTGAATGGTAAGCTCTTTATTGTTTTCAAGGAAGGTGACTTTTTAAAAGGCAGGAATGGAATTATTCCGGAAGTAAAAGAAACACTTTCAGTAAGCTAAGGTGAATCTCTGGTTTATTGTTTGAATATAAATTGTTTTCTTTTGCTGTAAAAGGTTAGGTGCAGTTATACATACTCTTTTAACTCTGTTTTTCTTCTAACCCCAACCTCTCTAGTTAGAGACCAAGAGAAATGAAAGAGAAATAAAATGAAGGAAGAGAAGATTTTAGAAGGCAAAGAGTTAGAGCACTACATGAATGTCACATTTGAGACAAACTATAGATTAAATCTCATAAATATACAAAGAGGAAACTCCACCTGAATTTAAGGTCTATTTGAATCAAAAAGCTACATTTTACATTTCAAAATCCTGCTGACCTGACAGTCATCAGTGTGCACATCTCACCTGTATGCCCTGTCCCTGGACTCTCTGCAGCTGCTCCTGGATGTGTCTCAGCTCCTCCTGCTGCCGCTGGATGTTGGCCTGGATCATTCTGGTCCGCTGTTCCAGCTGCTCCTTAAGATGCTGCATAGCATTCACCTGCGCTGAGAACTCCATCACCGGCTGTGGGTGGACAGAGGAAAAGAAGAGGTCACTTACTGCAGCAGTACTGAGTATGTGCACATGCAGCTAGTAGTAACTGATGTTTTAATGTTAGTTAAGAAACAATAAAAAATTGACACCACTAACTCCACATTAGGGCTACAGCTAATCATTATTTTTGTTATTTTTTCTGATTATTTCTTCATAATTTGGTCAATGAGGGCTTGTGTCCATATTGTGAGTTCTCTCTGGCAGAAAGGGAGCACAGCGCTGGGATGTTGTGCTTGAGCACTGCGAGAAAAAGATGCTGCATGCAGGTATAGAATAATCTTGACATTTCTAACACCTCATCCATAAGCTTAACAAGTGTGCTGTGTTTGGGTAAACAAACAACTGTGGACAAAGCAGGTGGAAATATCGCTTTTTGTCATTTTCTACCTTTCATTTGAGTTGTCAACTTGGATATGTTACCCTCACAGCCTCTGCTCCGCTGTCCACTCTGAGTATAAAGGAGCTAAACCCCGCCTCTAGTCAAAAACGCAGCGGGGAGGATAGAGAAACTAGCATGACCATAAGCAACCTCTCAGCCAGGGTTGGGAGAGTTACTTTAAAAAATGTATTCCTACAGTTACTAATTACCTGTTAAAAAATGTAGTCAGTCAATATTAAAGTAATGTAACTTGATCACATGATAGCTGCCAGGTAGTAGTAGAAGTCTTTCTTTTAAAGTCTTTATTTTAAAATTGTAATCCTACTAATAATTCCCATTTTTACTGGCTGTGTCTGTAATCTGATTATGGCTTTTATTTATCTGTAACGGAATACGGTTACCTTTTTTGTATCCAGATTATGTAATCCCGTTACATGTAATACGTTACTCCCTAAGCCTGCTATCAGTATAGTTTCTTTCCTTTTTATTAGTTCCTTTTCTGTCTGTTTCTGATGTGACAGTGACGACACCAGTGTTGCACCAAAAAGTCAGAGCACTCTGAAAAAGGATGCTGAGTGCAGTGTTTTTCTCAAGGCAGCTATATGCTGCCGTATATATATAGACACAAGCCTATAATAGTAAGAAAAGAGTCCAAAACTAGAAAGTTTAATATCTTGAAATACTATACTACCACTGTAATTATACTATACTAAGCAATCATGAACAAACCTGGAACTACTGAATTTTTGGCATTTTCACTGAAAAAATGCTCACTATTAATCTACTTTCAAAATTGTTGTGGATTAATTTCTGTCAACCGACTTTGCAATTAACTGACAAATCACTTCAGATGTACTCCACGATCCATTACCATGTGATGAAAAGACCAAAGTCAAGTACCACCATTCTCACCTGTACATTTGCCTGTAGTTGCTGTGGTTGTTGTTGGTGTTGTTGTTGTTGTTGTTGTTGTTGTTGTTGTTGCTGTTGCTGTTGCTGTTGCTGCTGTTGAGTGATCAAACCTGGAGTCACACTCTGGCCTGTGGTCTGAGAGCTCATAGACTGCAAACATACAGATATTCAAGTGAATTATGGCAAATGAAGTGTTATTTTGTTATATTACATTTCCTTAACCACGCATTGCATTATAAAACAGCATTTAGTGAATAAAATTCCACCTCTATTTGTGTTTTTCATGGACAAAACAGAAGTCTTGTCTGCTACACCTTGGTGTTTTGGTCAATCAAGTCTCACCTGGCTACTGATGGATGAGCGACGT
>JAJHUR010081379.1:0-19803 GCA_027495735.1 Lutjanus campechanus | reverse complement strand
AAAATATCCTTGTCTGTCGAGGTGACTTTAAATCTTCATCCTGTCAAGGCTGTGGCCAGTCGTCGCTTACCAGCCAACATCCAACATATTGTCCCCAACTTCTTTCTCTTTATCTGCTTATTCTGACAGAGAGACGACTACTGTCACCTGCGGTCTTAAGCTTGCATTAAGCCTCCATGTAAGCAAGTTTTCATGTGCATGTGTGTATATTTCTATATGTGTGTGTACGTGCGCTGTCGGAGGCTGTTAATCTGCTAATCCACCTCCCCACAGAGCCAGATTACTGTTAGGAGTTTGATAAGAAAATGTGGGAGGCATTTAAATATATTAGTGTTCCTCTGCTCGCCACAGTCTGGCCCAGACAAATCCTTTATCTCACAAGACAACACGGTTTTTCAGTGATGGAGCAATTTAACATTATAATGTAACAAGGAAACATATGATAAGATTTACATGCATTATCTAGCAGCTTTAGCTCACTAAAACTGTAGGTTTGATCCATGCAAGAGCCAGAAATGTAACTTTCAGCTGTTCCATACTCTTTAACAAAACATTGCATTGTTTGCTAGCTAGCCAAACATAAGTTGCACTCTTTGCTAGCTACAGCCAAAAGGTTAACAAAATGTGATATTTCTGGCTAGCTAGCTAAGAAGTTAACAAAATGTTGCATTGTTCGCTAGCTAGCTAAAAGGTTGACAAAACATCATATTCTTTGCTAGCTAGCAAAAAAAGTTTTGGTAAACTTTTTTTAAAGTTGTGCTGTTTGCTAGCTAGCTAAAAGTTAGTTAGCCTTGTGCTACTAATGGTGGCTCAGCAGAGAGGTTCTAATTGGTGCTACAGAATTAATTTAATCTTGGTTTAGAGTAAAAACAGAACTTTGTCTTAATTTTAAACCAGTTTAAAAATTTGGTGCGACATAATTTAAAGTTAATCCAGGATGTGATCAAGTTTAAAAAATAATCTTTGTTGGTGGAACCCAGCAGAACTATTTCTAGTCAGTGTGTTTGGTGATTGGTTTGACAAATAAAGTGGAGATGAACTCTCCCACCCAAGATCAGGAAGCAGCCGCTTCACCAGCCTTTTCCATGGGAAGCATCTGGTACTGTCTCTCAAGCAATTATACAAAACACTTTGTTTTAATATATTTCTAACAAACACAGTGTGTGTTTGATATAAGAGATGATCAGTCATGTAAGGAATGAACAGCTGTGCGTGTTCGACTGATAGCAGTGTGTGTATGTGTGCACAACTTAATCCACAACATTCCCAGGCTTGTCCATTTGTTCAGCTACCCACAGCCACCAAATGCTGAAGACCGTGTAAGCAAAAAACACTGAGGCAACAACAACAACACATGTGAAAGACTCAAACATGACTACCAGGAAATCAATATGTGAATTCTGTTAACAAACATTTTGCATAAAGGTGGGGTTTTTAAAAGCATCCAAACCACTCTCACTGAAAAGAAACAGATTCCCTGTTTGACCAAATAAAGTTCTGATATCAGGAAGAAAACACAAAACCCTGACAAATGATTTTCAGCAAATACTTCACGGCTAATCCAATCCAAGCAAACCAAACACAATAATTATCAATAATCTGGAAAAAATATGAAACTCTTTCATCATTGATCCCACACCTCATGTTGGTCAACAGTATTCAGGATGGAACTAACGAGAAAACAACCTGCTGGGAGCGTTTAATCATTATTCTAAGGACCCGTTGATAACCCTGTAGTCACAAATGAAAAACCTAAATTAGCTGTTTTTTGTTTTTTTTTAAATCATGAATTACGTTTGAAGCTGTTCATCAACAAGTTAAATTTGTTACAGCCAGTTATGGTGGCTTTGTTATGACTGAGTATTATTGCATTGTTGGGGGGAAAAAAGTATTTCAAGAAAATGTAGTTATAATATTACAAGAAATGAAGTTACACACACACATTATATCAACACACTTACAGGTGTGGGTGGTGCAAAATAGTCTAGTCTAGTCTAGTAAGGAAAAAAATGAGATGGAAGACTATTTTATTTTGCATTATGTGAATAAAGTTTAAAATGTTTGACATTATTCTCAAAATGCTAAATGAAAATTTAAAAAAAAACTTCCTTCTCTGATTAATTAACTCGAAAGTTCAACTTTATTCTAGAAATTAAACATGGAAAAAGAAATCCTTCTTCTCGTTTTTTTTTTCCTGACCATGACACTTTTCCTTATATTGATATGAACATTTTTTGCCAGCAGCCCATATTTACAGTCTCTGAATGCAGCATTACTAACATCCTGTTGCTTGAGTCATGGGTAATGAAGTTCTCTGAACGCAATCAACTACCTCTTTTTGCCATTGGATGCTGCCAATGAGCAAAGTTGCTGCAGCTTTAGTTAAACCCAACTGTTTGGGTGTGGTCTGACAAAAGTATTACATAAGTGAATTTAAAAAAAACCTTTTCTTTAGTGATTTTAGAGAAATTTGGAGCCCTTTTTCCACTTGAAATTGAAAAGAAAACCCTTCAATTATTACGAGAAGTAAAAAATTCATCTGTTGTCACTCTGTGGTGTGGGAGAGTGGGGTTACGTAAGGAAATTTCTGGCTCCGAACCCCAATCTAGTTATATAACTCTGGTTTGGGTCAGATAATGTGGTCGTGGTGATGGTGTATGGGTGGAGGGTGGGGGCCCACGGGGGAAAAGATTTCAGCGGGGTGAGGAGGACCACATGGGGCGGGGGAAATTTAGGATATTATTCAATATATCTTCTCATCTTTCTGTCCTTATCTGCCTCCCCCTTCCTTCCTCAATTTCTTATATTTTATCATCCTTTCCATCGTCTTTGTTCTTCACTGCCTCCATCTGTTTTTACACCTCCCTCCCATCCTCCTTTCATCTGCCACCTTCTCCACTTCATCCCTCCAGCTCTTTGTGTTTTTTTTTTTTTTTTTTACACTTTCCTCTCACTCTGTTGATCCCAGAGGAGAAGTTTTTACTCATCCATCCATCATCTGTGTCATGCTGGCATGTTAAGAGTCCATCCAGAGACAGAAACCAAAGGAAAAGGGCAGAAAATAAGAAGAGAAAGAACAAGAAGGGTTAATGACAGAAACATTGTGGCACTTTGGGAATAAACAAACAAGACTGTACAATGATGCACAAAGCTAAAACTTATAATAACTTGAATTCACAGCACTCTCTCGTCTGCCTGCAGCGGTAACACCCTGAAGGCAACACTGATGCAACAACAGCTCTCTACATCTCAACACAGTCAGATACTTCATGTGCTTTGTTTGCCTTCACACTGTATTACACAGAATCCAGATACAGTACTACATGGCTTATAACATCATACAGTGGCTGTGGTTTCAAGTATACATGTGAATTTTACATTACTGCAATTAGGGCTGAATTAATTATCATCCATTCCAGATCAACCAAACTCCACTGGTGAAATAAATAATTTTACCTCATATTACACAGAAGTTGCTGGTCTGTCGCAGCCTTGATCCGTTAGTTTGTTTGTGTTGTTGTGTGACTTCTGTTTTATAAAAGGAAAGTTTGGATTTACCAAAGTCAAGAAAAAACACAAAGAGATCAAGGCAGTGGTAGAACAGCAACTCATGTGTTTTGTGATGTAAAATGACTGGTTTCATGTGTAGAGTTTGGTTGGTTTGGAGAGAGCAACACGTTCTGCTGCTGACCCTGTCCACAACAGTATATTGTTTTCTTAGCCTGAGTATAGCTAGTCCGCTGACTTTCTTTGACGTTTTAGTCGGCTAAATGATTAAACATCGCCACACTTGCCAGTTGGCACAAGATATATTAGTCAGTGAAACTTTTTATTGATATTTTATTAAGATGTTATTAATAACATATTGTTAAAGCTATAGTTGGTAATCCTGTTCAGAAACACTTTTTGTTATACTGGGTGAAATGGTCCTTCCATCCTAAGAGTAGTCAATACATTATGAATTCAGAAAAAGGAATGAAAAGAATCAGACCTCTGTGTCATATAGGCCTGTAAAAACTCTGACCAATCCCTGCCATTCGGTCCGAATGGAAAGGAACCAATCAGATGCCTTCATGTCTCGTCCTGCCCACGCCCCCCTCTGTCCCTCCCTCCTCCCCGTGCGCACTCATCACGTTTCACCGTTGCCGGAAATATTCAGCACGCTCCTCAGCAGAAGAAAAGTTAGCAGGAGAATAAGTTCATAAGAGTACTACAGCAGAGAAAATGCAGCCAAAAATACCACTTCCAGTGTTACTTGTAACGGCTCGCCCTGCTAAACAGGCAAAGAAAAGAAAGCCGGAGGCAGAAAAGGCAGCGACGAAAAATGCTCTGGATAAAGCTAGAGGACAAACCAGAGTCAACATCGGTGCAGACTTTGAGCGGTGGAGACAACTGAGGCATCTGAAGGACCTGAAAAGTGATGCAGAGGTTGCTGTCTTTCTGTTGGACAGGTAATTATTGCTTCAGGGGGATTTGTTATTTTCCTGAAATATGTAACATTTGCCAACTTAGCTGCATTTGTAGCCCGTATTAGCCCAATGCTAACATTAGCTTCTCTGTCGGTGTTAGCTGGTTGTCGGTACATGCTGCTTATCTAACTTATAGGATCTGTGCTTCCTGCACGGAGCATTTAGCGTTTTTACTTGACGTGGGGCTGGTTTTGGACGGAGCACTGACGGGAGGGGGAGGAGGTGGTGGAGCTTAGAGGAGGTGCCGCTTTCAAATCTTGCTAGCTCTCCAACAGCTCTCTCAACATTACCAACTATAGCTTTGAGAAGCTGAAAACAGAGAATTTTTACTTTTTTTTTCTATCTACCAAAATTGATTAATCGATTAATCGCTGCAGCTCTAAAAGCTACTACAAGGAAATTCCATGTTTCTTTTAATTCTGGACAAAAGCAGTAGCATTTCCACCGTAATAACCACAAAATATAACATAAAAAATTAAATTATCAAAATAAAAATCTCCTTCTGCTGCTTTTTAACTGGTTAAAACATAAACATAAACATAGGCTCATGTCATCTGATTTTCAGAAGACTCTGACCCGACCGCAGGCACAAAGAATAACTACATAAAAATAACTGATCTTCTCTCTGATGGTCTCATTAACTTATGTAGGTCATATAGAGGCATCAGTAATAAATTGAGACGGTTTCATAACCAGTTAAAATCTCCTCGTAGTAGCTTTAATGTGGTTACTGCAACAGTTGTTTAATATTCACACAGTCACGCAGAGTATGCTGATCTCATTTTATCCCCACCTGCCCGGCCTAACAACATTTCTGGTAGAAAAGGCTGTAATGAATACCATACTGAAGGTACCAGCATTACAGGACAATGAGGCCCGTTCCAGTATGCAGTGGATGAGATGCTGGCTCATCCTGAACATAACCAGAGGACTAACACATACAGGATAGACAGAAAAACACAATGACACTCATTCCACACTTATGCCCAGTTCTCCATTTCATCACCTATGCAGAAGGTGAGAAATCAATCTAAACTGTATTGTATGCTTTGGAGAAGGTTTGACAAGAGTGAAATATACAATATAACATGCATAAACATCGATATGCTCCTTTGGGGACAAAATGCAACAGAAAATAAATTGTCATCTTTTAAGTCTCAGCCCACAAACATTTATTTTTGTGTCTGCTGCCTTCTTTGCTTCTGCATATAGATTACATCTGCAGCCAAGTCCAGCAGCGGATTTATTTTCTTCACAGATTGAGGTCAGTTGGAGCAAATAGACGAATTCTATTATCATTTTTCTAATCTATAACACAGACTGTTACGCAATAGGAGATCCCTGTCTGGTACAACTGCCATCATGTTCAGAAAAATAAATAAATAAAAATGCTAGACTGTCCAGATTGTTACCAATATGCTCAAAGACTGTGAGCCAGACGCTTGACTCAGGATTTCAGTCTGCATTTATAAAAACAACGCTGACTTCAGCTGGTAGGATCAGATTTCTCACATGTTTTCTTTGGCTAATATCAGCTTCTGTCGGTTAATATATGGTTTGGGGCGCACAGGTTAAACTAACAGTCTGCAGAACATGTTCGGTCCTCAATTTAGCTCAACTGTTCAACAAGACGTGGAGAAAATGCCCTCCAAATGACAATATATGTGCATAAATAACACTGCCACCACAGAACTTGTAAGTTAAACATGAACAAACCTTTGTTTGTCGGCACTGGATCAAACGACTGATGCCTTTGTTTCTCTTGGAAGAACATTTTCTTGCAATAAGTGAATAAAAAATGCCCACATAAGTAGCATGATCTTATGGGTAATGAGTAGGTAGCGAATAACTGAGATACATCTTGTGCATTATTGACCTTGGAAACAAAGGTTTCACAAAAAGAAATGTAGCTGAGTCTGGCTGGCATAGTTTTAAACAGCCTCCAAGACAGACAGTGGCCAGTTTGACAGGGAATACAGTACCAAGGTGGTTTTCTTGCTGGGTTTGGCTCCTGGCATGCCGAGGCTGAGTCAGCCAATTAGGTGGCTAGCTCCACAGCTAACGTCAGCTGCAGATAATGACAAACAGTGGCAACACGTAAACTGGCTAACTGCTGTCTGTCCATCAGGTAACTTTGTAACCTAAATCACCTTGGTACTGTATGCTGTCATCAAACAGGCCTTATAACATTTAATGACATGTTCATAACAAGTTCAGAGGGTTTCCCACAAGAAAATTAACTGAGTCTGGACATACTAGAGATACCAGCTGGTCGAGGACCAAACACTGCCTCAGAGACCGATGGTGGCCAGTTTGATGACAATGATACAGTACTGAGGCGGTTTTCTTGCAGGGTTTGATTACTGGTATGCCAGGCATCAGCTAATTAGGCAGCTTACTCCACCGCTAACCAAGCTAACTAGTTAGCTAGCAGGTACAGAAAACAGCAGGCAGTTGTTATCCTACTTTAGAAACAAGTAAACAAGCTGACCACTGTCTATCCATCAGGTATCTCTGTAAGCTAAATCACCTCAGTACTGTACTGTTATTAAACTGACCTGATAGCATTTTTATGTCTTTAGTTGAAGTCCAGGAAATTATTCATGACACTATTGATAGTGGAATAAAACTTAATATCATCTTTATAACAAGTCTAAAATGGTCTCTTGGTGGTCAGTGTCAAAACTAACCACATATGACAGTTTAATGTTAAAACATGAAGGTAAACAATTTGTTTAAGTTTGATCATGTCAAGTTGCCATGTCAATGACACTGACAGGGTGTGTTGTCCTGGTTATTGTCAGGTTGTTATAACAAAGACTCAAATAATGTCAGCATATTGACTAAAAGTACCTCATATAATCCCACTTCAAAAAATCCCTTTCTCTTTAAATCAGCCTTGTAATAAGGTGAACAAGGGCAAACATCCTCACTTTAGAGGGTTTTTCATTACGTATGCTTGGGCAGCCATTCGATCCTCATATGTATACAAATACAACAGCACACATATGTGTGTGTGCGTATACAGATCCATACATACCCACACAAGCAGACAAACACTCCACATTCCTCCTCCCACTCCACATTGTTGTGTTGAAGGGGGATTAGGCCTGCCCAGTGTTTTGGTATTTAGTTCTGCTCTATTATGCTCTTTAATTTCATTTGCCTCCTGCAGCCATACCCCGTCGTCCCTTAATCAAATAATAATCAGGGTTGTTGGTTAGTGGTTAAACATTTAGCCCTGCTCAAAGACAAACAACAATGCAAAAACATCAAGAAAGCACCGTAATTCATTCCAAGAGGCGATGAAGCCAAGTCTGTGGCGGCGTCTGCACCAGGTCGCTTTTGTTTATTTGAGGGATTATGTTACAAAATGTGCTGTGCAACAGTTGAAAACGTGAACTAGCAATTCAAATGTATTATAAACAATGTTAGAGTGTTTAGTTGGCAAAGCGAAAACAATTTTATCATCCGGATCCTTCAGAGCTGAAAGACAAATCAATACAGGATTGGAACTGAAACATTTTCATGGTTTCCTTAAGCCACGCCATGAAATTATAATAATTTCAGGGTCAAAGCAATTTGAGACGTTGCAATAACAGGCCTTTCACAAAGGATCTGAAACTCATTCTGCAGGGAAACCTCAAGCCATTACTGCAGCGGCTGGTGGAAATTGGAATGCAGATATTACAAAAATGTTTTTATTGTCAAGCCTTGATTTTAAAGTTATAAACTTGGTTTACTTGGTCATTTTGCAACGCAAACTTCCTTTGTTAAGTCTTCAGTTAAGATAGAAGAGTCTGTGGATTCAGGATTTTTCCTAATTTGGTATTACAGAAGCAAATCCTGACTAACTTTAGGAATCTTATCTCATCTTACTTCATCCTAACTTATCTCAGGTTAAGAAATCCTAAATACTCACTCCAACGCTATCAACTTTTATATCTGTTACCTAGCAACCAACACTACTTTTTGCATCTCGCCAAGCTAAGATGCACTGCTGTTAGCGAATACTATCTTTAGCTACTGTTAGGGAAGATTACCGTTAGCTAATTAGCTAATGGCAAACACTTCCATTAGCTACTGTAAGCTAGCACTACTGTTAGTCACTGTTAGCAAATACTGCTGTTAGTAAGCACTACTTTTAGCTACTGCTAGCTAGTTAGTAAGTTAGCTACTGCTACAGGTGCAAAGGTGAAAGTTAGAACATCTTAGCAGTTATTCTAAAGTTTCGGAGAATTTACTTAAGATTTTGGGAAGTTAGATTGCCTGTGCAATGCACTTAACCTGTCTTAAGTTAGAATGGGAACACTGGGCCTCATGCAAGAACATTTTTGTATTCCTATTTTTTATTTCTATTACTTTTTTCAGATGAAGGGCTCATGCGAAGATGCCACATTAGATTCAGTAAATACTCATGTCAAGAAGTGTTCATGAAAATGGCATCAAAGAGTAAAAAGAACAATTGTACTAGTTCAGAGTTTGAAGTTCTGCTGTCAGAGATCCATAAAGGAAAATGTGGCATTTTAACAGCATTAACAATAGATTTAAAGGACCCGCAAAAGCAAAGAAACAGGAAAACAAGTGAAGTTGATGCCATGTTACCTGGGGGTCGGACTGTCACTGAATGCCTGCTTATGCTTTGATATGAAAATGACTTTGAAAAAAACAAAACCTCGTCACAGCAAGAGGCTAAAGATGACTGCAAGGCAGAGGGGGTCATGGGAACGTTTCCATCACAGAGAGGACGGAATAGAGGACGGAATAAGTCAGGATATTCTGCTGGACAGTGAAACATAAAAAGCGTCATTAGATTAATGATGACAGGTTTTATATGTAAATTTACAATTACATTATAATTACAAATAAGAATAACTGGATAATGTCAACATAATTATGAAGTGTTCTTTATTTTTCAAACTCAAAATGTCTTCAGACTCATGAAATATACAGCCATTAATGAAAAACTATGGCTTGGAGACTAACTGCACATGACTCTATGTCAGGTCTGGACCACTCATAAATTGTTTGTATCTGAAAGAAAATTCATAATACGAAAAAATGCCACAAGTTCTTCTAAATCACTCGTACACACCACTTAAGAATGAGTCTGTTCGTATGAGTGGTTCTTGCATGAGGCCCATTGACTCAGGAACTATTCATCTGTAATTGTTTTTTTTGTTTTTTTTCCCACAAATTAGATCCTAACCCTAATTACAGTACCATGGTTACCAGTGAAGATCTGCAAGTTAGGATGTTTTTTTTTTTTTGTAATACGGCCCCTGAATAACGTTCGATTCCCAAACCTAATGCTCCCAACAGTGGAGCAGGAGGAGTATTTGATTCAGTATTTTGGACCAACAGAGCAAAGCTTTGATGATGTTTGGGAATCAGATGAATATTTATGTTTCTGTTGGCTAAAAATCTTTCAAACAAATTGGAGCATTAGTTTGGCAACTGTGTGTGAACTTCCCACCGCAAAACTAAATCTTTCCGTTACAAGAAAATTACCCAAGCTGGACTTTCTTCTTTCACCAAATGTTGTAGTCACATCAGATGAAAGTGCCCACAGCCGCTGAAATACACCACCGAGACTTGACTGTGAACAGCCCAGCAGCAACAATAACACATGATGTCATCACTGCGAGATGCACTGCTGCTGCTGCTGTGGGTTGATGACATCACCACGAGGACAGAGGAGAAGCGTGGGAAACCACATCACACTTGGCGTAATTTATCAGAAGCATTCTGCTGTGATGAGTTATCTGACCAGGCTGTACGAGGAGACTGAGGCCAAATCTGCATAACATGAGTCCATAAACATACATGCTGCTGTGAAGTTTTATATTTCAAGGGGTTTGGCAAAGAGATCCCATGGGCTGTCTTACGAAAGGATTTACAGCACATGAAACAAAAACAAGCAGCTTTGGAGAAGACACGAAATTAAACCTCTTGGGTGACAAAACGACAACACCAGTATGCCCACTCTAAGACTGAAAACAACCCTCTGGGAAAGAAGTGCAGGGGCTGTGGGGATTAAAGAGCTGTCACAGAAACTTCAATTGTTGTACCAGCGGACATTTAACCCAGAGCTATAAGGTGCAGTGTGTTACTGGTCATTTTAGTGACACATGAGCTGGTGACTGAAATAGTTGCACTCTGGTGTGTGGTGGTTATAGACGATCAAAGTCAATGTTGAAGCTCAGACAAAAAACATTGTAAAGACCTCAGCTAATCTGCTTCAACTGGCAACAATCCCAAAGCCGTCATGATATTTTTATTCAAATATTTCTTAGACAGCAAACATGACAACCTTTCTCCAACCGAGAAACTCCTACTTCACACCAGCACAAAGAGCGGAGACAAAACAAACTGGAAGAGAGTACGCAGTAGAGTATATTGTAACCCCTTTTTATTACACGGCTTTAATAAATACTCGATTCTGAGTATTGATCATAGACTCTGGAGGAACAATAAAAAAGTAACTAAAATCATGTTGAAATGAATATTTTGTGTCAAATTGTTGATTTGCATTGGTACACAACCATGTAACAAGCAGGGTAATGTACAGTGAGCAGGTCATTATTGCGAAATAAAGCCATAAAATCATTTAAAAATTAATATTTTGTAAAAAAAATCTCTCAAGAAATACCTCTTTAAACTCTCCTTTCTCAGACGAAGAAGCGGAGAAAATGAATTTTTAAGTTCACCAAATAATCAGCATAGACAAGATGCACTGTATTACTTTTCTTACTCTTATGTTCCAGATCACTCCATCTATATATATACCAGAGACCTTTGCAGGACTGCGGTTGATATCCTGAATGTTGATGTGCACTAATGTAAACTCCCTCACTGTTAAGTCCCAGTCTGCGGCTCCTCAGGCAGGGTGAGTGTACTCTGATCTGCTGTCCGCTCTGCCAGAGCCGTTCAGCTCTCACACATTCCTCCAGACCAGAGAAAATCGGTTAATCCCTGGAGAGCAGATAACCTAATACTGCTGGACACGCTGCAGTCAGACACTCGGGGCAAGAAGTTCTCAACTGTACTCTGGAACTAAAGGAGATGAAGACTTCCGAAACACTACATATTCATTGTGGAAAACAGTGCCAACATCCAGTCTGTGTACATGTTTTACAACTGTTCTTAGTTAGTTGTTTGTTTGGTTATTTTAGGTTTTATTATTTGGTTGCACTTTATTTTACATTGCGTTAACAAGACAAGAAGTCACACTTTGTTTTAAAATAAAGTAGTTCTTTTTATTATTATTATATAGTATTAGTTATTATTAGTGTCTTATTAGTGTATTATTCCTCACTGTTAGACCACTATTAGATTTTCTTAAAGGGAAATTAGGAACATATTACAACAGAACTGTAGTGTAAACTAAAGTGACATCTCATATCTGCTGCACGAGACACATCTTCTGTCCCATAAAGGTGGTAAACAATACACTTTAGTTTACAGTACAGTTCTGTTGTAATGTGTAATTACACTCTCATGAAGTCTAATAAGGATTTAACAGTCAATTTAGTTTACAGTACAGTTCTGTTGTAGTGTGTCCCTAATTACTCACTAATAAAGTCTAATAAAGGTCAAACTGGGGAAACAATACACTTTAGTTTACAGTACAGTTCTGTTGTAATGAGTAATTACACTCTCATGAAGTCTAATAAGGGTTTAACAGTTGATTCAGTTTACAGTACAGTTCTGTTATAAAAAAAAAAAAGTCTGATAAGAGTCTAATAAAGGCTCTAATACAATACATTCTTAGATTCTGTATATAATTTATATGTGATGTTGTAAATACTTGAAAACAGAGAAATAAATTGGTTAAAAGGCTGTAATTTGTTGCAGTAAAATATTTCTGACACCCCCTTTGTCTAATTTTGGAATAACACAGAAGTACTTATGAACACTTTTAAAACTTTGCAACTAAATAATGAAACCGCTGCAGGGGAAGCTTAGGGATAATTAGTGATTGTCAAAGTTATGAAGGAGTGTGGGGGGGGGGGGGGGGGGGTAGTATCACAGAAATAAATGCTTCTACAAGTCTGAGAGTAATTTTCTGTCTCAATGAAGGTTTCTATTGGGGGGAAAAATGAGTTTAGTCAGGGATGAAGCTTAATCCTTGGCTGTGAAATTGGCCCCTAATCTCTTTGGGAGGTACTGAGACACACCGATGGGACACAAATCTACACTTAAATAACAAAATACCTTCAAGAACCGAAAAATGAAAGAATGGGGCGTCTTAGAGATCCAGCAGGCTAAATCGCACGCTATGCACAAGTGACATTATAATTATGAGCTCAACATGTGACTTTTATCACAAGTTATCCCACCATAGACAGTAAAATCACAGGACTACTCGAGCTACAGGATCTACAAAACCACAAATAAAGCTCAGTGTGGCATAAAGACTGTGAAATGCCTACTTGGAAAAATCCACAACTTATTTTTGTGTCACTGATACTGAAAGGGTATTCAAGTCGTGAATAGACATGGATATAAAATGTCAAGTGACAAGCATACAGAAAGGCTCTTTGTGTCTCAGATCCTTCAGTTGCAAGAAGCATCATATTCAAAATAGGAAAAACAAAACTCCCTTATGTATTCAATGTTTCCAATAATAACATACACCCTTGGTGAATTTTTGCTATCACAATGCAGCCTACAGGATCATATTCTATGAAATAAAGGTAAATGTAGAGGCAGTGCTGCCATCACTATGTTACAAATGTGAATAATTTCATTTTAAACCCTCTAAAGACAATAAAAATCTGTGAGTGTTGTGCGTAGGATTTTGGTGAGTCTGCACCCCTGTTTTGATTGTGCTACTTTGGCTAGCAGAAGTAGCATTCAAGATGTTGGACTCTCCTAAAAGGACTGATGTTCTGTCAAACTATAGATGAGGTATCTTGCATGTTCTTTTGTAGTTAGCTTATAGAGTCAATTATAGGTTAAGATAATAAGCTTGGTTATCTTGAACAACAGGAAACACAGCTGCTAGCCACTTGAAGAATATCAGCTTATAACATAATTATGTAACTAACCACCCAGTGTCGATGCTAACACACCACTGTTAGGTGCATGAATAATGCTTGTTCAAGTTATTTAGATAACCAACTAGTGTCACTGTTGACACATGGTTGTTTGCTGCTTGAATAATATTACCAACCAGTGTCAATACATAGCTGTTAGCTGGTTAATCTTAGCTACCAATTTTAGCTAATCAACCAGTGTCAACATGGCTGTTAGCCACTTGAATAATGTTTGCTAACAAAGTTATTTAGCCAACCAACCAGTGTTGATGTTCACGCATGACTGCTAGCTGTTTGAACAATGTTAGCTAAAAAAGTTACTTAGCTAACCAGCCAGTGTCAATGTACAGTAGCATAGTTAGCATCTAGCATTTTCGCTCTCAGTGTTTTCTGAGTATGAACTACACCACCACATCGTGCTATCTCTTAAATCTCATTTCCAAATAAAAATAATCCCTTTTTACTTGGGCCACAGCACTAAATATGCTCAGTAACTTGTGACAATTATCAGTCTCTCTTATAACATGGCTGTTTATGCCCTCCAGCAACAACTCACTGAAACAACAGACAACAGAAATATCTGCACTAAGGACACCCAGATCAATTGGACAACAATTGTGATCCGCCAATATTCAAAATCCGATGATGAAACAAAAAACTTGAGCCAGTTCTCAGCCGAGTTGGCGTCATTTTCGCATGCTAACTAACCCAAAGGTGCACTTCAGCCACAACATGTTGTACATCAACTACTCACCCGGTGATGTCTTGTGTTGCCTCCACGTGAACGTAGAATGAATCCAAAACACACTATCCAGACTTGTTGAAGTTGATGGCGATCCTGTTTTTGAAATAGCAAAACATCCATTTAAAAATTCACCCAACTTGTGCAGTATAATCCAAGTCTCATTTATTTATTAGATTGTATGCACAATACTTCCAAAGAACCTTGCTAATGCAATCATTTCTGGTGGAAAACTACACCTGTGCACTGTACACCCTTGTGCATGCAGTTGAGAGCAACAGGAGGTGTCTGGTGGTGGAGCCAAGCCGTGTCTTCACGCTAAGTTGCTAATTAGTTTGTGATGATCGATGGTCAAACAATTGCCCCATCATGAGTTACAGCCAAAAATGTATTTAGTGAGGTCACAGTGACATAGATCTTTGACACCAATATCTAATCAGTTCATCCTTGAGTCCAGGTGGACGCTTGAACCAAATGTGAAGAAATTCCCCCGCCTTCACAAGAACGGAATGGCCATGAAGTCACTGTGACCTTGACCTCTGACCTTCTGACCTTTGACCAAGAAATTTCAATCACTTCATCTTTGCGTCCAAGTGGTCATTTGTGCCAGGTTTGAAGAAATTCCCTCAAGACGTTCTTGAGACATCACGTTCATGAGAATGAGACGACCTGGAAACATGATGCCTCAGGCCATACAAACACAAAGGCATAAAAGTAATTAAAAAAAGAAAGTAGTATTTGAGCTTAGCTCTGGACAAGATGTAGGTCCGCTGATCATGCACACACACATGCACACACTCACGCACGCACAATCAGTATAGACAATCATTACTGGTGGCAAACAAACATGTTTAGGGTATCCATAACTGGCACAGTTCTATTCCCTCATCACTGTACTGCAGAAATTCTTAATTATTCTGTATCCTCTCTGTCTTTCTCACCTGCCTCTACAATAACAACTGGAACAAATTCTTAGCAAAATGTTCAATGTCTCTCTTGTGATCTGGCCATGGCTATAAGGCTATGTATGTGTATGTGACGTCCTCCTGTGTTGCTCCCATATGAATTTGTCTCAGTGGGAGAGCAGATACTTGTTGATGTGTCTCTGCAGCACCAGGGCACATTTATTCTTCTCGGTGAATAAAGTGATTTTGATCAGTCAGTTTTGCTCCAGCAGAAAGATTCTCAACTTTGCCAGATAAAACCAGAAAGACAAAACCGCTACCCTAACTTTGACACAACTTACAGAGGCAAAGAGATCTGACACCGTTCTCCTGTGGGATTCCTGGTTTAGCTCCGAACAGCAGTCTTTTCACATAAGAACACTGTGAAGCACTGACACACACTCAACACGTAGGCAGCATCGTATAACCATGCAAATGCACCCAGTGATGAGATGAAAATTCACAGCACTGTAAGAAATGTTTGACAAAATGTCTGTGTGATGGGTAGAATGAAAATACTATGTGTGGGTTGAGATAGAGCCTTAAAGTTAAGCAATGTAGGGTGACGCATTTATGTCTTTAAATTGGAAATCAGAAGTTAGGGATGGAGTGTTACATTTCTGTATATGTTTACTGCCCCCGTTTCTCTGTTTGCATTGTTTTCTTCCTCACACACTAAATATCTCTGTTCAGTTATACAACTCCAACTTCAACATAATAGCTGCAAAATGTTGAAGACGAAATTGCCAGCAGCAGGGGATCATCAGTAGAGAAACTGAGGTTAGTGTTCATCCTGTGACACCCGATACTCACATCAAATGCTTCTAAAAACAAAATGTTAGCCCCCCCACCTCCTCAAAAAAAGAGACTGAGAAGCAGATTCTGCAATATTTCCATATCAAAACATTTCTGTTTCTTTGTTATTGATTTATGTTACATAAGAGCGATTCAAGCTATACTGAATTTATGGAAGTTTTTCCATTTGAAGTTCAAATGCTCGCTCTTGGACAAGGTCTACAGTTTTATGTAACAGAAGAATAAGTGGGTTGATAGCATAAACAGTGATAGCCATCAAGATTCAACAAAAACTAAAACTCTGCCCCTCACTGTCTTACTTATAAAAACACAGGCAACAAGTCTATGGCAGAGCGTATAAGATGAAGCCAGACAAGGACAGACATTATTAATATGCATTACAAACAAAATACCACTAATACCATACATTTTTAATGATGAAGATAATACTTAAAAGTAGAATTCTTTAATGTGTGTATGTCCAGGCCAGGCTTGGACCAGTGTTGGGTATGAACCATATATTCTATATGGCCGAAGCCTGAACAGAGCCTGATCCTAGACCTAATGTGGCCCCAGCCGAACCAAAATAAGGCTGGACATAAATTATGAATTGTACTTGGCCTAAGCCCAACCTGATCCTAGACCCACCAGACCCTGACTCAGTCCTGGTCAGCCCAGCCTGAACCCAATGTCTATCCAGACCAAGTCAGCCTAATTCTATCCCACCACAAACCCGACGCCTAGCTAGACACAAGCCTGTCCTGAACCCGAGTCCTAGCTTGATCCTAACTCAGTCCCAGCCCCACTTGATCTAAACTCAAGCCCAGTCTGAACCCAAGTGCTAGCCTGATCCAAGACAAAGCCTAGCCAAACCAAAGTCCAGGCAAAACTTAACCCAACCTAAACCCAAACCCTAGTCCAAGCCTAGATGACTCCTTGCCCCACCTGTCCCAGCCTGGCCCAAGCACACCACAACCCCAGTCCTTAGCTGGACACAAGCCCATCCCAATCCAAACCCCAAGTCTGACCTAAACACGAGTCCTAGCCTGATCCTTGCCCGGTCCTAGTCTGACCTGATCCAAGTCTGGACCACACCCACTGCAAACCCCATCCCCCGCTGAATCAGCCCCACCTGATCCCTGACTGACCCAAGTCCAGACCAAACCTAACCCACCCGGAACCTCAACCCCAGCCCAATCCCAGGTCCACCTTATTAGAAACCCACTGTCCTCTCTCAAAGAGATGAACAATTATTTGTTGACATTGTTCCCTCCACAGCTGGTTAACCTCTAACCATTATTTTTGTTATATTTAAGAGCATCTTTGCTGCAAGAAGTATTAGTCCTGCAACAACATTATTTTATGCTCAAGCTGACATCTGGCATGTCTTTGCAGCTTCAGGCTGAGTTAGCAAACAAAATAAAACACAGATATTCCTGTTAATGACTAAAGAGAGACAAAGAGGTAAGACATCCAGAAAGAGGGTTGTAATGTTTAAAGATTCTTCCCCTTCCTCCCTCACCCTCCTACCTGAGTGTAACTCGATCGTCCTGCAGTCAAATACAAACAAAGACCCCAAAAAAAGCACTGCCAAAACAGCTGGAACAAAGAGAGGGACAGTAAATGTACCGTCTTTGCCTT
Organism: Lutjanus campechanus; assembly: GCA_027495735.1. Taxonomy (NCBI): domain Eukaryota; kingdom Metazoa; phylum Chordata; class Actinopteri; order Lutjaniformes; family Lutjanidae; genus Lutjanus; species Lutjanus campechanus. The sequence continues at coordinate 2,171 of JAJHUR010081379.1, read as the reverse complement.
CAGACAGCAAATGGAGGGAAAAGGGAGGAGACGAGGACAAGTGTTAGGGTGGGAGGGGAGTGATGGATTACTCTGAGTGTGTGTGTGTGTGTGTGTGTGTCCCTCTTTTCCTTCTGCATGGCTAACTCAAGCCAGACTTTTTCTGCTCCCCGGAGGGATGGAGGGGTCTGGAGGAGGACGACTCCTACTCTCTCTTATTCTCTGCTCTCATCTTACTCCTTTGTCCCTCAACCATCACTTCACCTCCTCTCCCTCTCTATCTCTGTCACTTTATCCTGATGTTACTCCCAAATAGCTCTCCCACTTTGTCTGGTTATCCTCACATCACTCCTCTCTGACATTATTAAATAACTTCCGTCATATTGTCTCTTCCATCTTTCTGCATCTGTCTCTTTCTCTTCTTTCTGAGCTCTGAGCTTTCTCTTTCTCAAGTCAAAACAAATCAAATGATATTCTATCAGCATGACAGCAAGAAAGCCAAAGATATCCAGAGTAGTATAAAGCACATTATTTCAGATATTGTAGCATCACAGCAGCCCATTTTCATCCTATTTTTGCATTCAGGGCGTCATTGGAATTGGCCATTTTTCTCTTTTATCCAAGATATAAATGTGTCTTTTTCTTTAAAAAACATTTTTGGTTTATTATAACTTCTTGTAGTCAGCCAGATTATTTGAACATCTTAATAGATTCTGAAGTCCCACCCCTTTTTTGCTCTGTGGTCCAAAAACAGTTGAGCAAGTTTGGTAACCAACGGTACCTCAAGAAGAAGGTTAAAAGATGTTGTTGAGGGCCCTATAAAAGCAACATGTACTATATAATCACATCTTTAGCTAATGTTAGCAAAGCACTATGTAACTAGCCGGATAATGACACAGATTAGCTAACTAATTAACTAGTGTTTTGCTTAAATTAGCTATCAAATGTAACTAGCTTCTGTTGTTAAGGACTGGTGTAGATTAGTTGACTAGTTAGCTAGAGTTTTGCTATAGAACAACACATGAGCCAAGTATCTCACTAGCTAGTTAGCTAGAATTTTGGCACAGAGCAAAACACTAGCTAACTATTTAGCAAACGATTGATGTTTTGCTCGAATTAGCTATCAGATATAACTAACTTCTGTAGCTAACAGATGATGTAGATTAGCTGTCTGGTTAGCTAGTGTATTGCTAAAATTAGCTATCAAGTGTAACTATTGTAGGACCAACAGATGTATTTTTGATTTTGCAATTTTGATTCTCGATTTTCATTTAGAAGCACATCAGAGATAAACAGTTAAGGACACTCTGTCCACTATTTAATATACAGTCTATTCTGTAGGACGACATAATTTCAGTAAATACATCAGTTTTTTAATGTTTTAATTAAAGTTATGAAAACAACACAGTTACGTTTAGGGAAAGATCATGGTTTGGTTTTATATCAGTGCTTTTTTTTGGTTTGAAAATCATTGGGGCTACAGGGGCCTTTATCATCATGGTTACAATAATAAACATGTGCTTATGGTTAGGCAATGATCTCGGACTTCCTTTTATAGAAACCCTGTTTTTTTTCATTCTTAAAACCCATGTCAACATACAGGCGGTGCTGTCTGGTCCCTGACACCTTATTAATCACCTGTGTATGTTAGTCAAGTCATGAAAAGATGGCAAGCTATCATTGGTGTTTCAGCCATGTCATGATTTATCGTAAAATCAACCCTGCCAGGATGATGCAGGTCTTCAATCACCATGAAGGGTTTCTTTTGCACTAACAAAATGCTCACTGTACATTATCTCGCTTATTACATGATTACTATCACAGCCATTTACGTATTATGTTCATTCATATGGTTGTGGATATGAAAAGGTTACTTGTTGTAGTTCCCTCGTGTGCACAGTAGGTGGTATGTGGAGTGTGGGGAATGTACAGGTAGAGGAGGAAGTAATCACTTCGGCAGGTGTGACAGTTCTTTAACCATCAGGTGTAGCGTGGCTGATCATTGAGCCTTTGTTTGTTATTCATGCATATGAGTACATGTAGATCAACTTACACTTATTGTGATGGACCAGAAGATGTACAAATAAACATGTTGGAGTATTGCTGCCTGGACGTTTGTAGATGTGAATGAATCAACCAGCTGCAAGTAACGGTATAGCAGCCTCTCAGTGGCTTGTAGAGTTTTAGTTCTG
>JAJHUR010081378.1:0-14338 GCA_027495735.1 Lutjanus campechanus | reverse complement strand
TAGTGTTTTATTTTCTCATGTTACCTCACAAGTTGATCTCTCTGAGTCAGTGTTGAATACTCGGGCCCACAGGATTCATACCTGTGTATGCAAACTTCTGTCGAGTGCTAAAAAGAAGGTCATTAGAAGAAGCAAAGAGCTACAGGCGGTTGGTAGTAGAAGTATTCAGATCCTTAACTGGAGTATATGCAGCAATACAACAGTGTAGTGCAATTATAAACAGAAGTATGAAAAGTTACACTACTCTTCAGCCAGAGAAGAAAAATCTCCCCTGTGTTTGTTATACTATTAAGCCTGACTCACACAGGACAAGTATTACCAGGGGACCTTGTGTAATTTAGAACCCAATGTTGTGTGTCGTGTGGCATGTTTGCATGGGATAAGCAAAGTCTGTTATCCGCTCGAATAATTCCTCTATGTCAAGTTGGTGTGTAACATCTGCTTCCTGAACAACAGGAGCGATGAGCCTCCTGAATTTGAACCCAAAATCCTGTAAAAGCTTTCATTTATAATAGTCAGTGCAGCCTCCGTAACTCATGACCAAGAAAGAGGCAAAAAAAAGTGTGTGTTTCAAATACCTTGAAAAAAAAAATTGAGATTCTGATTTGTACGGGACTAATATTATGATGTGACACCTGGGTTTGGTGAAATATGGTAGGTAATTTGCAGTGATCTTTTTTACTTTACAAATTGTAGACATGTCAGATTCTCTCAGCATTAAAATCACAGACAACCAATTATCCCAAATTACTAGAGGTCCTAAGTAGGGATAGGTATCGTTAGGATATTATCGATATTGATACTTGTCGATACTTTTATCAATATTTGATGCAAAAGATAAAGACATGATGTGCAAAGATGTGGAAAAACACCCAGCAGACTTTTAACTAATCTCAGTGACTTTGGGGTAACTGGAGTAACTTTAAAGTTTGTGGTCGTCTCCCTGAGCAAAGGAGCAGCTTGTCACTGAAATGAGAATAGCCCGGTCCACCTTAAAGGTCAGCCCACCTTAAGTGAGCTTGTGTCAGAGTTGTCGCTACTTCGGGGCTAGCCCCCTCCAGCAGCATTCAGACCACAGGAACTTGGCTTGAGTTTTTGAGGAGTTGTAACATTTATTCACAGACAAACAGCCTGAATGGTACAGACACACTGCACTTCACTGCTACGTTCACTCTCTGTGTCTCTCGTCTGGACCGCACGCTCACAAGGAGACGTTAGCAGGAGGGGATGCCATAAAAAACAACAAAAAAAAACAAAAACAAAAACAAAAAAAAGACAGCGGCGTGAGGAGGAAAACTAGAATCAGAGTCAACTTTTGTGGGAACATCTCCTTGCTTGTTTTTTTTTTTTGTGTGTGTGTGTCCAGCCTTGACGTCTGCGTCTGTCCTCAGTTTATGATGAAAAATAGCGACACAGAGAAGCTTTGTTTGGTTTGTGTCCATTTGAGAGGGAGAGGTGGATGGAGAGAGCGCGCAGGACACAGACTGATGGTCAAAGAGTCTGCTGAATCAGAGAAATAAAACAGTATCTGCTGATTGTTTCACAGCAGTTGTGTTCTAAGCACAAATAAACACCCTCCACACCCCTGCAGAGCCCTGCAGCTGATCACTGCAACGTCTGATTCTCTCTGAATGTTGCCTTAAGAGTGAATTAACATTTCATAAATACTGATCACAGCACTGTTTGTCCAAGAGCTTATCAATATATTATTGGTATGGACCAATCAGTGACTGGTACCAATTCCTGCTAAGTCATTGATACCCATCCTTGGGTAACAAGTAGTCCCATGTGAATAGAGCTTTACACAATAAAATATTATACTGGATTAATTTTACTTATGCATTAACAGTAGTGTAAGCAGTTGAAATATTATAGTTAAAGCTAGGGGCTAAATTGAACTTCTTTATATAGAGTTTGGTAATTAAATCTATAAAATGCGACATTGTTTTTACTCTCCCCTCATTAGTTTTGAGTGTAAAATGTTCTTCTGCAAAGTAACTAGTAACTGCAGCCGTCAAATAAATGTAGTAGAGTATAAAGTTTTATATTTGCCTCTCAAATGTAGTAAAGTAGAGCTGTAAAGTAACACCAGAAGGGCACTTGGGAGCACAGATCTCCGCCAAGGCCAATATATCTATCTCACAAAATTAACCAAAGTGAAAAATTATTATTATATCAACCCCATTATTCGGATCTGCTCCAAAATTTAATGGGTTCTTCTTTGGCCTATGCTTCACCCTTCCACCAATTTTCACACAAATTGGGCCAGTAGTGTTTCTGGAATCCTACTGACAAACCGACTCTCTGTCAGAACTGGCCTCGCAAGTTTCAGAACGATTGAAAGCAGTAGGCGGCATTTTGAGCCATTTTCACCCCATGAAGTGACCGTTTTTTATAAATTAGGTGAGGAATGTCAGTATTAACACCAGCATCAATGTGTTTCATCACAGTTCAGTGGTATCATTTGCTTTAAAGTTCAAAAAACACGTTCAAGTGTGCAGTGCCTCTTCATGATGAGATGACACCTTCAAATTTTTTGCTTTTATCCAATCAACAGTCAGAACTATGAAAGCGTATTGCATGCACTAAAGTTTTTTTTTTGAATTGTTGAGACAATTTTTCATTTGAAAAATTTTGGCTCTGTTTTTCTGAATTTATGAGAGAGCCCTGCTGGGGCCTGCTGGGGCTTGCTGGAGGCTGGTTATAAGGTTTAGGACAGGCTCTGAGGGTGCTGAGAGGCGGCTCTGGGCACGGAGAGCCTGCTGGAGGTATCTCATTAATTCAGAAAAACAGACCTGTTTTTTTTAACATGAAAAATTATCTCCTAAATAAAGAAAAACAGAGCTGAATTATTTTTTTATATAGAAAATTATCTTATTAATTCTGAAAAACAGAGACAATTTTTTTACATGAAATTTTTTTAAAGAGAAAATTATCTCATAAATTCATAAAAACAGAGCTGAATTCTTTTTTACATGAGGGCTTTTCCCAAGTGAATGCAATAAGCTTCCTTGCAAAAACTTAACAGTAATACTGTAATAATAACTTTATGTATATTGCACCTTTAAAACAGAGTTGACAAAGTGCTTTGACAGCCAGAGCAAGAGCAGGATGTACCCAGGAGGCAATAAAACAACAGCCAAACACAGAGGCCAAGACAAAATTAAGGTAAAATTAAAAAAGCAACGCAAAAGATGCAAAAACATAACACAGAGAAGACAGAGCAGTAAAAAAGAAATAGCAGTTTTACTATCACATAAGTAACCGAGAAGCTGAAACCAGAGAATGTTTGGCATCTTCTCTGGAAAAATGACTCAAACAATTGATCAGTTGTTTCGGCTCCACACATAACCACACGCAGTACATCGGCTCTATCTCTGTAGCAAACTGAAGTGTTCTTCTGTCTCTGTTATCTGTATAAAGAAGCACTTACACACGACCGTGTTTCAGGATACATTTAATACCACACTTAATGGCCCATTGATATGTGCCCGCGCTTGTGAAGTATTTCATCGCCTGTACATTGAAATCACCACAGTACATCATTTGTAAGAATAATAAACTCTTCTATTTAAAGAAATTGAATTTATTGCTCATTAAATTTACATTAAACTCTGCCTAATAAGCCTCACTCTAATTGCGAGATAATGCATGGCACTACTTTATGCGGTGGCAGCTAATCATACTGCTGAACAGGGAGGGGCTGGCAGAGAATTGGCAGCTGATGCATGGGAGGAATTTTAGCCGCTGGTATCAGATGTAACAAAGAAGAGAGATGTAGGCTCTGCTGAGGACATCATCACACCTCCAGGCTGTGTTTTCTGCTCTCCCCGCTGTGGATCTGTGTGAAGGCACAAGGTCTAATCTGTAAATCGAATGTATTTAAACCATTATTACCTTGTCTGAGCGTGTGAATGTGTGTCCATGCTCAAACTTCACACTCTCTTTAGAGTTGGCTCATACAATGCGATTTGAGAGCGGAAGGTCCTTGCGGCTCGGAGTGAATAGGCAGATTTCACTTTGGTTTGTCCTTCCAGAGTCAGAGGTTTCAGCCAGTTTACTCTCAAAGAAGTTGGTTATGGAGGTCAGCATTGGGTGCTGAAAATCTCTCACTATCCTTGACTTTATATTCTTTTCAGCCGCTGAAAGAGTCCAATCTCTCCTTAAAAACATCACCTTGGGTGCTGCATGGGTACAAGGGTTTTCGTCCACATACTTTACTGCGGGACCTTGAAGTAAACACTGTAGCTGGTTGTTTTGTCAAGGTCACAGGAGTGCTGCTGCTGCTGTAGATGTGCTGTCACTTTGAGTCATGTAGTAAATGTATAAAGAAAAAAAGGGGCTGAACGATTTTTTGGTGGGGATGCACTGATACCACTTACTTGACTCAGGCATTTCAGATAGTTAATCGATGAAATATAAAAAAAGGGGGGTTTTCATTTCTTCCTTCTCCTTTTTGGACATGAATTATTTATTTCTGTTGCTGAACATTTGCTGTCAAGTTCATCTGTTGCTTTTTTGGTACTTGTATACATATATATATTTTTCACATGTTCAAAATGAAAATCAAATCTAATCTAACGTTTTCAGACCAACTACAAGTACTTACATTTGGGTACTTCCCGATACTGAGTACTGATACAAATAATGCCGTAACCAAGTCCCTTCAGGATTTTGCGGGCGTTTTTTTGGGATTGCTGCATCAGCTTTTCTCAGAAATTGTGAGGCATGGTGCAATGTTAGTGTTTTTTGCAATGAAATTGCGGGAGCAAGTGGAAATTGCAAAAAAAACACCTGTTTTTTTTGTATCATTCATTAAAAATGAAAAAAACAAACAACAACATCAAGGCAATTTGTTCCAGGGAGAATAAAACCGCACTCTGCTGTGAAGGTTTTAAGTAATCTTACCAAAAAGTCTCAAGATTACAAAAATTCTGACAAAATATGCTCCTGTTTGTAAACGAAGAAGTGCACCTGGAGGGTGTTACACAAAGAAGTGCAATTTTTTGGGAGCTCAAACTCAGTCAAAATGGCAGGCACAAAAATGATAAATTTTAAAAGAGCTTGAATAGATGTCAATAACAATGACAAACCTTGAATCATTTTCAGTACACATGACAAAATAAACAACACAAAACAAAACAAAACAGGAAAAAAGTAAATAATACAGCACTGAGTCGGTTCAGTGAGACGTACATGTACGACGTTTGGACGGCGGACTGCTATGATTGATGGAACTCATAGAAAGCTACGATAATTGGTGAAATTTGCTGAAAAGTTGCAGTGAGTGGGCGAAATTTCAAAGTCGAGCAAGATTCACAAGTTAGATTAAATTTGTACTAAATTAATCTAAACTGTGAATTGGTTAAATTTGCATTAATTGTTGCAATGGCAACATCGCAACGTCCTGAAGGGACTGATTAAATTTTTTATAATGACTTTAAAAAACATGTTTTATTAGATTAGCTGTTTCCTGCTGATAGGAAGAACAAACTCCTTGAACTCTGCATCATTTGGTTCTTGTATCAGGCTGCTCGTGCTGAAGGAGCTTCTTTTTGTCAAGCGGTATCGTGAGTTTTGGTGTCAAAGTAGTTTGATGAGTAAGAGTATGAGTACTTGAGCACAGTATCAGACCGATACCCAATACTGATATCATAACGGTGCATCCCTAATTTTGGGGGATATCTTGATCAGTGATGCAGTTGCATACGAGTATAGATATCACATCGTTATAGCAGGATATGACATAAGTGTTTTCTTTTCCTGGGTTTAAAGGCTGCATTACATTAGAGTGATGTAATTTTCTCAGTTTAACAGACTTTTCTAGCTGTTCTATTATTTGCCTTTACCCATTAGTTATAGTACAACAATATAGTTGCAATACTGATTTGGGTATTTGCTCAAGAATACTGTGGTATTTGATTTTGTCCGTATCGCCAAGCCCTACTTTATATGCTGTTGGGTAGTTTAATTGTTGTGAGAGTCAAAGCCATGGTCTTTGTGTGTGAGTTTCTCAGGCAGACGGGGGTGGGGGTTCACGATCACCAACCTAATTATTCTGGGGGGGTTGTGACTCGAAAAGGTTGAGAACCACTGGTGTTAGGGTGCTGAAGCAGGGAGTCTAATATACATCTCAGACATAGTGTTTTTTTTATTGTGTGTGTGTGTGTCTTTCCCTTTTATGTATTTCTAAACATGCACAATATAATTACTATCATTTGTATTTAATGTTTGATAAAGTTAACCGTGGGAATTTATGCATCGGTTTGTGTCTGTATGCACGCTGACCTTGGATGGGATCGAGAGTGGGAACGAGGAGGGAGATTGTATCACTGCCGACCCTATCACTGTTTATCACTATCTTTTGAATGGAAGAATCAAAATAAAGTGTATATAAAGAGAAAAAAAGGGGGACATTTCGATGTGAGCGATCTGTACTGCGGTGTCAAGCTGAATGACAAACTGAGGACGATCAAAAATGTGTCTGTCTGTCTGTGTTGAAATGTAGTAAACAGTCAATTAGCAGAAACAGACAGATGACAGGTCCTTTCATGATTGTGGGGACAGAAGCTCCCATTCATGACTGTACTGTGGTAATGAGGAGGAGAGCTGATGTCTCCGCTTATGAATATGACATTGTTCTCTCTGTTCCCTGGATCTGAGAGACCTCACTCTATTGGCTGCGATGCTTAGACGGTGACAATCAGGTCCACAATGAGAAAAAAAAAAGGAAATGCAATGTTTTTGTTTTGAAAAGGGCGCAGAGTGCACATTAGTATGGGTGATGGAGCAATTACAAGCCACCATTAAGGCTGTGGAGCCGTCAAAGCACAGTACTTTCTAAATGAAGAGCTCCATTGGGCAGATATCTGCCATAACATGCACTGTACAAAAATTTTAACAAATGAGAATCTGGTTCAGTATAAATGGATAAAAGCTTGTGTCTCCTGCAGTGATGTTGGGGGAGGTATTGCAGATCAGCCTCCGTCTGACCATTCATCTGTCTCTCGCACATAACAACACAGATGCCAGTAATTGTGTTTTTACTCAGGCTGGATGAGATTCAAATTTTGATACCTTTAAACCTTCCCTAAATTTTACTACAGTGAGCTGGATTGCCAAATAAATTTGAAATAAAGTTGTACAGGGACTGGAGGGAGAATCCATCTGCTGTGTTCTGTCACTGCTGCACGAATGGTCTCCTGCCACATTATGATTTCACTGAGCCTGTTCATAAATGTGCAAAAAGATGCTCGCTGCCAAACACGCATGGAGGAAGTTAGACTTCAGGACTTTCTGTCAGAAAGCTCTCTGTCAGAAAGCCCAGAAAGAGGCTTTAAGAGGGTGACATAGGTATCAGACCTGGAGTGACCTCCCAGATGATATTAGATGAGCCCTTACTCATTTTTAAAGCTCAAAACTACCTAGAAGTGACTGAAAAACTTCATCTTCTTAGCTTTTAAATGGCCTTCATTTTCCCGGAATTTAATAAATTGCCTTAATTTAGTTTAACTGTATTTATTTATTTAAATGTGGAAGTATTTGCTGTGTTTTATCTTTTTATTGTCGCTTGATTAAACTGCACTAGTTCACCTTCAAATCTTTCTTTTTTCTTCTATTACTTGCCTGTAGTTTTGCACTTTTAAATTATAACTATATCATGGTATACAAATAAAGTTGCCTTGCCTTGTCAGAGTATAAAGAGCAATAAAGTCCAAACCAGGAGCAGGTTGTGGTGGATAAGTGGGTTAAATACAGGACTTCCACCCTGGAGAATGATGTTTGGCAGCCATGTGAAACTTATTATTTTCAGACTAACTGGACATACTGTCTTTGGGTTTTATTTTTAAGGCTATTACTTTCAGTTTTCTGTTGCAGTTTGGTTAGTTTTAGGCAACTGAAATACCTGGTCTAGTTTTGGAATATCAGGCAATTTGAGATCCTGCTGCCTATCGATCGTCTGGGGATTTCTACATGCAAAATTGTCACTAGAACAGAGGCCAGAACAGAGAATAGCCACTAATACATTACATTTTTTTTAATGGACACACCTTATGATGCTCTTCCTCCATTCACCTCAATAGTAAGCACATGAAGGGTCACACTAAACACTTTGGACTCGGCAGTGGTGGGTTTTCTTAACTCTCTAATTGTTTTCACCCACTTCTAACTATGAAAACTGGGAGACTTGTCCTCAGTCTGTATTGAGTGAAGCCTTTACTTGGCTAACTTGGTTAGGTTTAGGCAACAGAACTACTTGGTCAGTGGGAAAAGGGTTAAAATAGAGCAGAAAGCCCTGCAGGACACTCATGTCCCCCTCAGGATGAATTGAAATATCTGCACTTTTCATCTAGTGCCATCATCAAGCCAATATTTTAACTTGTCCAATACTTTACTCGATAACCAGTTACCAGAATATTCAGCCTGAGTTGTACTTTCTATTTAGTGCTAATTAGCAAATGTTAGAATGTCAACAAGCTAAACTAAAGTGGTGGACATAGTGAACATTACACCAGCTAAACACATGTTAACGTTAAACTCAAAGGCTAAGTACAGGCTCAGAGAGCTGCTGGCCTGGCTGTAGACGCTTATTACTTATCCACACAGTTTTTCCACAGAGCCCTGTCATTACATATGACAATAACAGGCATTTGAAGTATGTCAGTGTTTACCTTGTTATGTAGTACAAACTCTGTAATGCTACTAAATTACAATAAGTTGGTCTTTCTAGCTGTGATCTGATGGTAGCAGCTTCTCTGCTGTTTTTATATTTAATGAGTATGTCATTGATCTACCCTTCCCTGTATCTATAGTCATATTTCTCTGTTGTCACTGATCAGATTTTCATCAAATTTAACTCGTTGCTCCATTAAGGTATGTGTAAAATTGCGCTGATTGGCTTAAGCAGGGCTCTGTAACATTTTCTCTGCATTTTTGGGATTTTATGAGAAGTTGGGGATGCATCTCACATTATCAAAATTTACACTGATCAGCCCAAAGGGGCGCTCTACATAATTTGCTCACTCATCCATGTGTCATATGCAATAACTGAGACACCAATGATCTGATTCTCAACAATATTAGATGATATATTTCATCAGAGCATCACAGCGTTCAAAATTACACTGTTGGTGCCAAAGGGGAACCATAATTACAGCCTAAAAATAGGCAAATACAGTGATTTGATCCTTTACTTTCTGGACCATCCAAAGAGACAGTATACTAAAGGAACAATATGTAACAGTTGCACATCCAAAACTGAGTACTGCAGTCCCAATAGCAAGTTGGAGACCTAGACAATATATTAAATAAGTTGAAATTCTATAGTCTGGTTGAAATGAGTTATTTCCACCTGTTCCCTCCTCTCCAGTGCAAGGAAACTCAGGCAGGCTGCAGGAACACTGCAGAAACACAAGATGAGCGCAGCATGGTAATTTACAATGTCCATTAACATATTGCTCAGTTTAACTGCTATAAATATCGACTCCTTCTAAAAGATTATAATGGTTTCTTATGACCCATAAAGAGACACCAACTAGCATTAATTTAAACTCTAATTAATGTGAAATGGGCAAAAAAACGACTATAAGTTACAGGCCACGATAGAAATTTCAAAGGACACCGTGGCTGCAATGTTGTCAGAGAACTGATTCTTTTATCTTAGCATTTCTTAATCTTTGATGATGTATCATGGTCTTTTTATGATTTATTGCAGTAAATACATTACAGAGTTCTCCTTCAAAATATAGAATATATAGATAATATTCATAAGAACCTGTCCTGTCCCAGGGTTTCTGCAGGTATTTAAAAAGTCTAAAATCCAATAATCTTAACTGTAGGCATTAACATGTATTAAATGTGATTTTGACAAGACTTTAAATTGATTGAATTAACTTTACCTTTATAAAATTGAATTAACTTCAGTCTGCTTGAACAACAAGAAAATGAAACCAACATTGACCCATGTTAACCATGTTAATGCACTTATTTTGTCAGACTGGACAGGAAAAAGGTCTTAAATTTCCTTTATAATGGTCTTACTTATTTAAAGCTGCAGAAACCCTGTTTAATATATAATGGATGATCTCACCCACAAGATATATTAAAATATAATATAGATAATATGTATAAGAAACTGTTCTGTCTTCAGTGTAGGGCTGGGGCGACTTGTTGACATAATCAGTGTCATCGAACATGTTGATTTGCATTCTGTTCATCGACGTGTCGCTATGAACTGCAGCACCCAGTCAGAGAATGGTTTCACCCGGAGAACAAGCTGCAGAGTGAGTCGCTGTGATCATTAAAAGTGTGGGAATATTTTAGATTGTTTGGCTCTCTTAGGCGCTGCAAACTGGACGTGACTTGTCACAGCGGGACAAAGTGCTGGAAGTGAAGCACCGAGCGACCCGTCCTCCTCCTGCAGCTGCAGCTGCAGCATCGTCCTGTTTACTTTGTGTCAGCACCCAAACACGATATATGAGGATTATCAACACATGGAGCGTGTTTCAGTTAGTAGAAATCACTTAAGATAGATTTTCTAGAAGTTTCTTTGTCACCTTCCATGTTAAAAGTGATGTTTGCACCGCTGCTGTCAACTTTCCACCATGCGTCATCTACCAGTGTGATTCCACTGTTTTGTACTTTCTATTCACTTTATCAGCCACATATGAGTCAGAAATGGATAAAAATAATGTTACAGACTGTCAGTAATTCATTTCAGTCGGCAGAAAAAGGACAAAAACTACTTTCTTTGCCCCACACTGATGCAAAATGACACTGCCAGTGATCATCTTACCTGCCCATGATTCCAGTGATTAAATATAATGCCTGTCATAACCAGTTTAAATTTTAAATCAAAATACTGATTGTCCAGGTGAGTGAAGGGTTGACAGCGATTAGTGATTCGATTAACAGCTGAGTCACAGCTGCTTTTGAATTTGAGGTTCAGTATTTTTCTGATCAGGCATCTGACATGGAGTCTATTAAATAAAGTGGAAATTAGACTTTAAAATATGCCACTATTATCATTATTCTAATGTGCTCTATGTGTCTGTTTTTCAGGTTTATAATTGAATAAAATGCTTAAATCTTAATGAGACAAGTTTTTGACATGTATTTTAAGTAAATTAATTGTTATATAATTGAATAAAAAGTAAAAAATAAATTGATAGATCAGTGGTTTAAAAAAAAAAATCATTTGGTGCAGCCCTAGTTCAGTCACAGCTGTAGAGAAATTCAACAAAAAGCCTTGAGTCTCAGACCAGAGCTCACAACATTAAGACTAAATAACTGCTGATCAATGTGGAGCAGAAAGGACTCTTTCTGAGAGAGAAGACTGAATCTCTAATCAATAGATTCAGTTATCGAGCTCCCACTAATCCACTGCCTGAATTGGAATGAAAAAGGTTCCTTTCCCCTGGACGGCGGCTGCAGGGTGTTTGTGTTTGACCAATGAGAAGGCGTATCATCACACAGTTTCTTGTTTTGGTCACCTTTAAAGATATTGAGTTGAGGGCCTGTTTGAGACGCCCCCTTTGGACCAGCCCTATCTGCCGTGTCCTCCGCGGTTTGTTGGCAGCTTTTTCACTCTGTGTGCACTGTGCATCTCATACGACAGTATATGAATGGAAGCAGAACCTCTCTGTCTCCTCTCTTGGGCAGATCTGAGCTTGATAAAATAACCACTGTGTACCTAAAAGTCCCCTGTAAGCAGCTGCACACAGGTGGAAGTAATGCAGCGCCGCTGGAGAAAATCAAAAATACATGTACCTACTCTGCACAAGTGAGCGCCAACAGAATGCAAACACTGCACTAATCAATAAATCTTACATTGTTAATAGAAACGCAATGTGCTGCTGATGCCATACTTAACTCTGAGATAAGAGTAAAATTGTAAAAAACCTAATTTGGCCAGATTCGTGCTTATATACCTACAGGGAAATAATGGGACAGGTGCCTCGCTTTCTTAACAGCATCCCCTGGAATCAGTCCCTCCCTTTCTTGTTGGAGTGCTGTTTGCAAATGCATTTATGCAGACTGAATGAAATATTATTCCCTTACACAGCAGGAAGGAGCTCGACTTGGGGACAACATTAGAATAGCCCGGTCCTTCCAACTTTCCATGTTTCTTTTTCAGCAGTGCCTCCACTGCACCCTAATGTTTCTCTAATTTTATTTGAGCAATACACTCAGGGACGCCAGCTGGAAAGAACAAACAAGTCTTAAAGAAACAACTTTAAATACACTGAAGGGGCAGGACGATCGAAACTCCCATATTAATGTATTCACAATAGCCCTGAATTAAATTATATGCTACTTAAAATGTTTAGTTGTTTATGAAATGCTGCTTTTCTTCACTTATTAATCATTTAGAAAACAAAATGTCACTAAAATGTTTGAACAACAGTCCAAACCCCCAAAGATATTCAATTTACAATTATATCAAAGACAGAAAAGCGGCAAATCCTCACAATTGCGAAGCTTGAACCAGATGTTTGATGTTTTTGGTTGAAGAATGATTAAACAATAACTTGATTATGAAAATCTTTGGCAGTGGTTTTTGTTGTTGTTTGACTGCTCAGTTAATTGACAAATCATTTCACTGCTACTTTAGATGTTTATATACTTGATTTCATGGTCAATTTGAACATTTTACTTTGTGACGGTGCTGTATTGGACTGCATTACATTGATGAGTGTTTTAAATCCATTAACATGTATGAAGATGCAAATATGTATGAGAGACTATTAATGCAACTCAATATGAGTTGAGCTTAGAGACTAGAGGGTCAAAAATTACCATATCAAAGCTTTCTGGCCACAAGTTAGAGGAGAAACCACTCCTGATCAAATATGTAACTGGAGCCAGTTAGCTTAGCTTAGCTTAGCATAAAGACTGGAAAAAGGGGGAAACAGCTATGTCCAAAAGTACAAAATTGCTCCTACTAAAGGTCACTAATTAACACATTATGTGTCGCTTGTTAAATTCAGACAAAAATCAAGGTGGCTGTGACCAGTTGCCAGGCAACGAGCACAGTCTTCAGGAAGGCATAACCTCACAAAAAGTGGCACATTGACCTTTCCTAAGTCCCATCATAAGTTAGTGAAGTTGACAAAACAAAAGCTATAGTCTACATCAATCATTAGCGAGTTAGTTATCTGTTAGCTTATGTTGGAAAAACGCTAGCTAGCTAATCTTCATAAATTGATCAATAGCTAGCTAGTTAGCTTGTTTTTTGCTGACATTAGTTAATTTGAGATGTGATTATATGTATATCACTTTTGCAGGTTCCCCAGCTTTCTTTTTTTGCCATCCTCTAAATTTGGATTTCACATAGCATATCTGAGTAGCCTACAGGACTCACGAAAAATGACCATCAGGTGCCAAGTTTGCTTAACTGTTTTTCGAGCATGGAGCAACAAGGGGTGGGACTTAGACAGTGTTAACTGTCATTCTTACATTTTGGTCCTTGTGCGTATTGAACAAACTACTAACATGTAAGGGATACTCAACGAGTAGGTGCACTAATTGGTTTGAAGGCATGACATGGAGGAAAACCACCCGACGCAAAGAGCATCAACCAATGTGGAGTAGCGATCCAATACCAGTGTGTTTAAAAAAAATATTGTGATTATATGATTACTATCGTTGTATGGCCTGGCTGGGGTTAAAAAAACATGGCATAAGGAATGCTGCTGGGATGCGATTTTCTGCGGTACTGGATTACTGCATAGACTCACATAATCACTGATATTCGATCCAGCATTTTAGGCTGTATTGGAGGCATTTTCTAGCTAGCTGTGCTGAGATAAGTTAGCCAGCTGCTGGCTATAATGTTATATTTAGTGTTCAGGCATGAGAGAGGGTATCAATCTTCTCATGAAACTCTAGACAAGTAAGTGTGCTTACCAAAATGTTGAACTGCTTCTTTAAATTAGCAAATTGCTGACACTCAATATCTGTTAAAAAATGTGAGCTCCACATAGGTGCATTGATATTTATTACAGGATTGTTGTTGAATTGACTGGATTACATAACAGAAACTCCTGGAATACAGTCCTGTTTTTTAAAAAATGGCCATTTTACGTCTTCATTTACTCTAGGTGCTACCTAATATACTAAGTGGATGCCTTGGGAGATAATTTGGCAGGGTAATGTGCGCATTCACATATGCTGTTTGAAAGTCATACTTGCCAATATTGTAGTAGTAGTAGAATGTAGAACAAAAGATAATCATTGGAGAATTTACAGTCGATGCAGAACTGTGTCTCAAGGTGAATCATAAGAACATTTTGATGCTGTTTACACAGAAGAGAGCTGTTGTCTGACAGGTTGGAGC
>JAJHUR010081374.1:0-32759 GCA_027495735.1 Lutjanus campechanus | reverse complement strand
CAGTTTGCATTAGTGGTTATTGGCTTAACATAAAAGTGATGTTAGAAAATATTTAAGAACTGTCAAAATCATATTTAAGACATTTTGAGGCCTAAAATTCAGATTATTGGATTTTAAACTTTATAAGGAACTGATAAAATTCTGATAAAAACTTATCAGGTTTTGAAGGATTATATGAAAGCTTTTTTGCCAGGAGTGATACATCTATTAGAGGACAGACAAAACAACACCAGTGTGTTCCAGTATTAATATTGTAAACTTCTAAATCATAACATCTGTCGTTCAGTTAAATAAGTCTTCCAGTATCTCTGGGTCTTATGGTCTGAATGGATTCAGACCATTTCCCAAACTGGTCCATTCCCCACCAGCAGCTCCTCACTGTGGAGTAACGCCACATGAAGTCACACTCACAGCTTCGGAGGCACTTCTAGAGGGAGGGTGTGAAGTAACAGGTAAACTGTGGGACACGCGTGCCATCGTCTACTATGATGTGCAGGATACAGCAGTTACCATGGATACTGATGTACACACAGCTGATCCTGCTGTTGTGTTATGAGCCGTTTCCCTGCAAATATCTTAAAAAATATGTGTTTGTGCCATAAAATAAACTGTGTGGGTTGTATCATTTTGAAAACTGATGCATGTATATAGAATATTCTCCTATTTTAGTCATTATACATATAAAGATTTTGTATTATTATGTATTTTTGTTCTAATATAACCAACAATATTTTGTGCTCAATAACCCTAAAATATGATCACTGGAAAAGCCTGTGGGACTCTACATAAATTACAGCACATGTAGTATGCACAGCATTCTATATTTGTACATACTATACTTGTGGAGTCCAACCAAAGTGTTGTGTTACAATCACATCAGATTGAAAGCTGCCTCTTGTCACTCAATATTTAAAAAAATCAGTGATGTTATGAGTTTGTTTCCTGGTCAAACTTACACCAAACAGCTGAGGTCAGCCAGGTCATCGATGAAGTCGAACAGCTGGCTGATGTCGTACGTTATCGACGGACTGTTGGGGTTCATCCTCTTTAAATGCTCCTCGTACATCTTACACACGCCTGTGAAAAAGACAGAAAATGGAATATATTACACTCCTCAACAAACGCTGTAAATTAAGAGAGGCAAGGCTAATATAATGCAAAAGAACGACAAAACATTTTCCTACATGACTGGACACTGTTTGTTTGACTGTTGCACTTCATATTGTCAGCTAGATGTCTTAGAAATTGCGTTTTATTTCTAGATCTTGGTCAAATCATATCAAAATAAAACCCAACTTAAAAATCTATGATTTGTCATGATGACAATGATATGATAATGGCTATGATGAATAATAATTACAACTCCAGGTATTTCCTATATTTTTTCTTAGTTTTGTTATGAACCAAGCACACCAACATCTTTCAATTACTACTAGAATCACAATATTTGTGCAAAATAACTGCATTAGAAGAAATGAAAAATTATGACCATGTTACATATTTTATTTTATTTTCTGGCAGGAGGTGTAATGTAACCATGTTACCCCAGAACAACCATGAGTTCCTCACATGCTGCATACATGTCCACAGTGAATATAAACAGATACAACTCAAAATAGATTGGACGTTTTACAGAAATGTTACCAGGTTCAACTCAGTAAGACGGTATCACAACTTTTAACAAAGCAGCTTATTTGTCATCACATTTAAAGGGACAGTTCATCTCAAAATCAAAAACACATATTTTCCCTCTTACCTATTGTGCTGTTTATTACTTTACTTTAAGCACCACAAGCCAAGTGCCATCTAGTTCCATTATATTATAGAGAAGGAGGACATCTTTACAGCTGATATCTCCAAAATGTGGCAACTCACACCATAATAATCTACATGTATAAACAGCAGAAAAACATATATTTTTGATTTTGGAGTTGAACTCTCTTCAAACAAAGTTCGTGCCTGTACTCTTGTTTGTGTTGCTATGGTGGGAGTGTTTACTTGCAAGCCAAAGAAGAGTGGAGACGCATTATATATCACCGTAGCAGTGTACTAGTCCTTCAAAAGAACAAGGCACAAAAGCACCATCAGCTTACCTTCCATACACTCGTTGACTGATTCGTAGTCAGCGTATGTCCTTCCCTCTGGCCTCTTGGTGGGCTGCACCAGCAAAATGGTGTGGGACTGAAAAAAAAAAACCCAGACACATGTTTTTAGACTGTGGTTTGAATATTTATTTCAATGTCTTGATGAAACAATAACGCAGAATAGCTGAAAAAATCTATTCCTGATATGATGACTGAATGAAACACTTGGTGGCCACAAATGTGCAGATGTAAATGTTTTGTTGTTTGTTATTGTATCAACGCATAAACTAAATAAGCTGAGTTTTCCTGGCTGTTTGTTCAGACTAATTAATTTTAAGACATTACGATGAGCTCTGATGGTTAATTGACAAAAGATGTGTAAATATCATGATGTTAAGGGGGGATATTAACAGTTAAGTAGTTAACGATAGGTACAGTTTGACTTATTTCATTGTCATATGTCGTTCTGTTAACATGTAGCTAATATGTGTATTTGTAAAACAATAGTTTGTAGCTACTCAACAAAAAGAATAAGTGTTTTTCGGCATATTTCCAGAGTCAAAGAAGTTTCTTATGAATCAATGACTAGGAAAACAGATGCACACCTGCGTTGAATCAACGTTTGCCAACACCGACTTTACGTGACAAGAAAGTAGCGTTAACTAACAAGTTAAAGGCTGATAAGGAGTAAATCTGTGCTTTATTTGCCTGAGTCAGTCAGTGTGGTTCCTTGCAGCTGCTCAAGTGCCAAACGTCCCCCCACATTCATGCTAACGTTAGCATAGCGCTTGTAGCCTTATTTAACACATTTTCTGCTGAAATAAGATGTTAAAGACGAGATATTGCTTTAACTAATAATGCTATTCATGAATACACAAAAATATATACTCTAAATATTATATCACGACGTACTAACCATCTTGTAATAGCTTTTAAGTTGGTTTCAGTCGATTTTCTTGGATCCTTGCCTTCTTCTCGGACGAGTTGACCTTTGTCACCGGAAGAACAATTAATGTAGGTGAAGCTCACGGAGCTGTTTTAGTTTGTAACGGTTCTGTTTTTTTCTTGCAAATTTTCGGCTTTTACCGGTTTGAAAGCTAATTTTGAGGTTAAAACATCACCCGCATACGAGTGTGGTTTATGCAAATTAACAAGATTATTATAGCGTAAAAAAAATAACAAAAACTACAAACAAATCTTAAACGACGTTTTGATCCTGAACGCACCCTGTGTATGGAATCATAGGCACGCCAAGCGATTTTTTTTTAATAAAAATGTGAGTGTAAAGAGAAATTTAAAAAAAATAAATAAATGTGGGAATATAAAGACAAACATCAAAATATTAAATAATAACTATAAGTTACTCAGCCTGGGCAGAGACGTAAACCCAAAGCCAGGGGCACGTTCAGTCTGAAAACAGTGTGCAAGGTTTTGCTATGATTTCTGGGTTGAAACTTAATGTTTCTTTGAAATGGTGTGCAATAGGCTTTGAGGTACATCTTCTCTCAATTGACAAGTATGTCAGAAGTGTTACCTATTCAGCAGTGATGTGTGTAAACGCCACTATATTAAAAAGGCATTGCAGTGCAGTCCACTTGTATAAAATGCACCATTGTCCATGTTTAAATAAACATTTTGCTATTTTTGTTGGGGCTGAATGTGGCCTGATGGATTGACAGGACCTTTGTGGAATAGCAAAAGCAATCGGGAAAATAATTAAAGAGACAAAAATAAATAAAATAAATGTTAAAACATACAGATAAATAGAGTAATTTAATCAATTATGCAAAATTAGAAAAATAGATAAAATCATGAAATGAATACACAGAAACAAATGAACAAATAACTGTGAAAATAACTAAAAAAGTTTAGAATTATTATTTTATATTTTGTTTTTTGTCTTAATATATCCACATTTATTTATCATTTGATATATGTATATATATATATATATTTCATTTTATATTCACTATTTATTCTTTATGTTTTCACATTTATTTTCTTATTCATTCACAGATTTGTTCTTTTTAATGTCATTTCTATGACGCCATACACGAGCGCGAGAGAGCAGGAAGCAGTTTACAGCAGCGGCCGGATGTTCTGTGAGCAGACAGGAACAACAAAGAAGAGAAAGTGCCCGGGTTTTAAACCTACTTGAGAACACATCAGAACCCAAAACCAAGGAAATTAAGAGTTGTTCCCATTAGGTAAGTTTCAGTGCTTTAAGCCCGCTGTTCAATGTCTATATTTTGTCTGAGCTAGTGTAAGTTATGTGCCGTTAGCCACCCAGCGCGGCCGCTGCCTGCTCTGCCGTTATGACATTATTGGCTAACGTTAACTAGCCATTTTAGCCGTTCGCTTGTGATAAAATTCCTCTATCTGTAATGAAGACGATGAGATAATGAACGTTATCTCCCACCAGCTTTTAAGTAATTACCGAGTTACGCTAGAAAGAAGTCATCTTTAATTACCAGCTGTTCAACAATTGATAATTATTTATTATTTACCGGCGTTTTATCAGTAACGTGAACGTTGCATTCCCACTGAAGGTATTGGTTAAATATCTTACTTTTGATCAGTGCCATTATTTGTCATCCAATTTTCGATATGTAACCCAATCAGCACAGTTACTCGCATTTTTTAAACAATAAGTTCAGGTTTAAGTCTACCTTACTAAAATAGTCATTAGTCCTTATGTACATTGAGGGAGTTGATGCTGGTCACTGTAGTCATTCCTCCTGTCTGCACTGGACGTGCAGTGATTTCCTGTGAGGGAAACTCCAATGTAGGAGCTGGAGGAATTCATCCACAGTCCTTGTTCTGTGCAAAGATGCATTGTAAAGTTAAGCCAAAACTAATATTAGTCTTCTTCAGCAGTGGGTACCTCCCTAAGTTATTTTCTTTTCCGCACACACACTAAAAAAAAAACCTTCCTTGTGTTACTATCCATCCACTGCAGCTTGGCAAGGAAACTCTATGGAAAACACAAAGAAGGAATTTCACTTAAAAAAAAAAAGAAGTTTGACACACACCCATTAGATTCTTTGGTTGGTCTTTAATGACCCAGAACGAAGACTGGATTATCGACAACGCAGTATAGCCAGTTGTAATATCCAAATTGCAAAGGCTGAATTTTTTTCCCCTTTTTTTTTGATAAAGGAAAAATGCGAGACAGAACAGCATTTTTATGAAGTACTATAGGACTGCAGAGATGCCCTGGCCTCCAAATTTTTGTTCTCCAGATGTGAGAAAACAGGTTGTGTCTGTCAAAATAATTGCAATATGTTTTTGTTTTTTTTTTAAATCATATTGTGCAGCCCTAGACAAGTGGACAGTCACACTAGGAAGGGTTCACTTTGTGGCCAGTATGGACAGGATAAGGAATGATTACAGTGACTAGGAACTCTTTGAAATTATTTATGCAGATGTTAATTAAAGAAGTTACTCAAATCTTATATGGTTTAAATATCAGTGGATCTTCGGTAATTAAGACAGGCCTATCCTTTAACACTGACTGATGATATAGTGTAGAATAGTGTAGATAGAGGTGGATTATTATCATTAGGTCTCTGCTCTGTTTTGTATCTAAGATCAATATTTTTTTTTTTTTTACTATAGAAAAAGCTTCAGAATAGGATGCTGTCTCTCTTTTTTCTGGGTTGATTAAAATCACTAAATTAATTAAGATCACAAATTTGCCCCACAGGGCTTTACACTCTGTACAACACACACCCCCTCTATCTTTACAACCTTGATTTGAGTCACTGTTGTCGCTGATATGCCTTCATCATACTCATTTTCTGCCACTAACATAATATTGTCTCCTGTGCTCTTTCAACAGGACAAAAGAATTTGGTTTGCATGTGAGGACAAGTGTCTGCCAAGCCAACCATGGCAAACAATGCAGAGGATATTGAAAACAATATGGTCAGTAGGAAAGAACTTTCCAGTTGTTCTAACACTTCATCCGCATCTCTGTCCGTGTTGTTGCATTGGGTAATGATTAACAAACAGTTTTAGTGCAATAAGCCACTTTTTCCGCGTCGAGTCAGTGATGAAAGAGACATGTGTCCCTTAGTCAGTATGTGACGCCACACACTGTGGAGGAGTATGAGTCTGATAACTTTGGTTTTATTTGGCCTTTCATGCAATCAAACATGGTTATGGATGGTTATTTTCTGATAAGGAAAGACTTTGAATCAGTAAGGTAGAAACAGGAATATTGATGTGAGTGTGCTACTTTGCTGTCTGCATTTGGCTCCTGCTGTAAATAAAGGTGTGTCCTCTCTAGCTTAGTCAAGAAGTCAAAGTCCCCCTTAACTGTCACAGTGTTTTGTTTACCCCATAACAGCTGTATATGTGCATTACAAATATATTTCTCAGTCTTGGAGTACAACAAAATGTATAATTTCTGTCTTGAGCAGCATATTATGGTCAGTCAGGCCAGTATGATGTCAGCCAGATCATCAGTGATATAATCAGATCATCAGTGAGGTCAGACAGCTGAGTTAGGCCAGTATGGAGAGACGTTTTGTTATAGGCCTACTACTACAGTATTACAACCCTAAGTAACGGGATAATGTAAAACAAATTCAGTAACCTGTATTGTTGTATCTCTTGTGTCCTTGGGACCAACAGTGGCCTTATTCCCACGACTGAGAAACAATGCAGTGTACTGTAGCACACAGTGAGGTCATTTTGTACAGCAGCCTGTTTAAGAGCTGTGGCTGCTTTCACCATTCACCCCAGTCTCTAGAGAAGCCCCCCGTCTTCATTTCTGTGTACCTGGTGAGATTGCTTCATGTCTCGGCTGCTGCATGCCTTGACTCGCCTGGTTCACACAGTCTCCTTGATTTGCCTTTTTATTTTCTCAGGCTGAGTGGGAACGAGCGCAGCGTTGTTATCCTTTGAGGAACTGGTCTAGTGAGTGTAAATGTGCCAGTTTAGCCCTGAAATGCAAATACGGATATCCTGATAATAGTTTGCTAGGGTGTTTGTATGACCTGTAGGCATTTTTACCAATAAAAACAAATGAAATTCTTGAGCTAGTGTTTCATCTGATAATATGATGGTCTGGTTGAGCTATGTGTTGATCCGGAACGACTACAGAGAGATAGAAGAAGATAGATTTGGACTGTTTATGTGGCAAATTCGTGGGTCTGATGTTCCAGAAAGATCTCTCTCATCCTTTAAATATAGAATAAATTGAAATAGGGATTAAATTTGTTTTTGAATCTGGGGCTCATTTCACAAATGCAAGCACTGCTTACATGCAAATTGCAGATCATGTCTCATAAATGATTGTTGCTTGCTAAATTTCTATTATTATCTTTGTTTGGCATTTTTCCTTTTATTAGATAAGGATCGGGCCAATGGATGATGCCATTGTCCATCATGATGCTTGACAGTCATCAACCACTGAGCCCTCTACTGTCGTAGTATTGTGATTTAAAAGTGTTCTGAGGTGTCCCCTCAGAGTTGCCATAGCTTTGGTGCCTAAATTCCCCTTTTAACATGTGGGAGAAAATAAAAAGAAACTTGTCTTCATGTTGCGGTTATTATTTTCTTTTTAAGTGAGTTACATGAGTTAAATGAGTTACAGACATGTGGTGCAGAGACAAAGACCCTTTTAGATCCAGCAACGACATCATTGTTCATTTTGATCTTTCACTGTGGATGTGGTCTTAGGCCAGTTTGATAGACATCGGCCAACGCTATCTTAGATAGTTTATAGTGTTTGATGTTAACCATGGCCCGTGTTGTCACAAAACGATACTCTATGGCAATCAATTTCTATTGTAATCCCCACGCTGCGAGCCTTCCCTACCTCAGTGTTCCAAAAACAACCAGATCCTGAAAACAGCTAACGGTAATCGTCACCAGCTGCCTACGGATATGTCAGTGTTGCTGAAGGAGTCCTTACAGAAGAACCAAAAACAACAAAAGACAGAATATGAAAAAAAGTGAAACAGCAACAAAAAATTTGGAGTCGAAGGAAGCAGGAGTTTATGTGTCAGAATTTGTCACATCTAAGGACATAATGTGCTGCAGTGCGTGCCGCCGCTTTCCTCAACTAGCCGTGAAGTCTGGCTTGTTTTCATCAGAAACACTTCCCTCAGGAAACATCACATCACTATTCACGGGAAGAATGAACAACACAGATGGTACACTTAAAGACGGCTTTGTTAAGTTCTGTTAAATTGCCTTTTCTGTATTTTTTGTTGTTTTTTTTTGTTTTTTTTACATAAGTTTACATTTGGGCCACCAAAAATGTACTGTATTTAGGGGCTTTGTGGCCTGTGGGACCAGTGCTTAAAACTATTCATGTCTGTTGCTGGTTTACAGTAGAGAGTGACTGGAAATATCAGGAGGCTTTAACATCAAGAACCCAGGCCCAGATCCAAGTACACTTGACCCCAATGGACAGTTTGTTTGATCAGTGTTAACACTGTGTACCATACTCAGGTATGGTGCCCAGGATCCACTTGAAAAGTTGGTCTCGAGTACGGTTCATATGTGCTCGGGTATGCTTCGCTGAGGCAGCGTTGTCACAGTTATTTTCTACACAGTATCTTATTGTATGCCTGAGATCATTGCTCCATTAGGATATTAAAAAAAATATTTATTTTATCATTTGATGTGGCTGTACTGGACCACGCCTAGATGGAAGCTTTGATCAACAGGCATGTTCTTGTTGATTCTGAGAAATCATGAAGCTGTTATTGCTTATTATTGAGAGTTATTATTACTATTGAGTTATTGAGATATTCTATTTACACTGTCCCTACACAAGTATCACACACATTCAGGGACATTAAGCACAATTAAAATAAAGTGATTCTTCTTCTCTCATACCCAAAGGACCAACAGGAGACCAATGTGGCCCCTGAACCCACCCAGCAGCCGCAGGAGGCTGCAGTGACCAGAGCACGGTCCAGAGGAGGCTCAGGAGCAGGAGGAGGAGGAGGAGGAGGTGATGGTGGTGGTGGTGGAGGTGGAGGAGGTGGCGGCGGCAATGGTAGTGGACCAGAGCAGAACGGACAGCCCCCCGCCGCTCGTCCTCCACGTGTGGTGGAGACCGAGGAGGACGAGGACGAAGAGTTGACCTTGAAATACGGGGCCAAGCACGTCATCATGCTGTTTGTTCCTGTGACCCTCTGCATGGTTGTTGTCGTGGCAACCATAAAGTCTGTCAGCTTCTACACCCAGAATGACGGGCAGAGATTGTGAGTGTTATAACACTTATCAGACTAACTGGGGTAGACCAGGAAATAAGATGGGACCTGTGCCAGATGCAAAGCTCATTAGGTCTGCTGTGTGAATGAAGTGCAACAAGGCCAAAGTGCCACTAGGTGGAGTTAATGTAATATATTGTATCATACCTACATAGTTTGAATACCGAGACAGTGCTGTGATTGAATAAGATCATTAAGGAAGAGTCTTGAATCTGGCTCAGGGCACATAAACCAAACGTGTTACATCTTTAACGTTTATCCAGAGCAAAAATTTTCTATATTTATTTAACAAATTATTATTAAAGAAAATTATGAACAGATTAGTTAACAAGGAAAATAATTTCACATTTAACATGTAAAAAATAAAAGTAATTAATAAACAAAACAAAAATAGCAAAACTTTGTGTTAAACATGACTATTCTAGGTTTTCCCCCCAGTTTTTACCATAAACAACTAAGTTAAATAAAATAAAGCATTCAGAACACTTCAAGAGCCAATAATCAGAATAAAACAAACAAAACAACAGTTCATATTTAATACAGACACCCACTCAGGTGTTTCCAAAGAACCAGCAAATGAACGAGCAAGCAAATAATAGCATTTTTTATCATGCATCAATAGCAATTTTTTTCATCATAGGAAAAAGTACTATTGCATATATGAAATGTTATGGCACTTCCTGTTTTCTCTGTTGTTTTTATATGTTTGATTCTCTGCTGTTTGACTGAGATGTGTCTTTCAAACGTCTCCCCAGGATCTACACGCCGTTCCCTGAAGACACAGACACAGTAGCACAGAGAGCCCTCAACTCCATCCTGAACGCCACCATCATGATCACTGTGATCATCGTCATGACTCTGGTGCTGGTGCTCTTATACAAGTACCGCTGCTACAAGGTACAGGCTCCAACCTGTCACACCACACTGCACCACACACGCTGTAGTTCCAATCACTGCAGAGCTGAGGTGAATAATGTAATGATTGCTTGTTTAAACCAGGTTTAGGCCTTTTCACAGCTGTTATAGTAGGGAAAGCACTGGTGTTACTACTAATAATAAAATGATTTAATTCAAGTATATTAGTCAGCCAAGAGTTCCCACATGTGCTGTCTAGTAAATAGGGAGTGGTTTCTTATGCGCTCAGGGTGTTTTCCCCTCAATCATTAGATCTCTTGGATGGAGTTATGTTGGACTCCATGTTCAAATAAACTGTTTTCACGGGGGACGTTTTGACTTGCTGAGCACAGGTGTACCTACTATTAATATGGCTTCATTCCATTTAGGTGTGCCAGTTCCAGCCCCCTGTTCTGTTCTGTTCTGTTCTTTCTGCATGCTGGCACACTGTCATGATTTACTGGGACACTTAATTGTAACAGAGCCTTCGCTAATGTTATTAGATGTGTGAGTCGTTCTGTCCAGGCAGGTGCATTAAACAAAGATTAAGGGGCTGCGTCCATCAAAGCATCCCAAGGCCAGCGTATTAAAAAAAGAAAAGAAAAATTATGACTTGAAAAACTTTCTTCTATGAAATAATAAATCTGATGTATACAGGATTTTTTTTTTCCATTAAATTAAAGTGTTTCGGGGCGGAGGTTTAGCTCAGTTGGTAGAGCATCCGTCCCATGTACTGAGGCTGTTAATCCTCTGCAGCGGCCGCTGGTTCGACTCCCGCCCTCGGCCCTTTGCTGCGTGTCATCCCCTCTCTCTCTCTGCCCCATTTCCTGTCCACTCTTAAACTGTCCTATCTAATAAAGGCACAAAATGGCCAAAAAAAAACCAAAAAAAAAATTAAAGTGTTTCTGCTTTCCTTTTTTAACAAAATAAAATAAAAATAGCCAGCCACGACTCAAGCATGCGCAAAAAATCGGCATGAATTGCCTTTGACAATAAATGTAATTGTAATTATTTATGTACAACTGCAAAACAAAACAATGCAGCATTCAGTTGCAGTCCTTTAAAGTAAAATAGAATAAGTAAGTGCGTAATATCTCAGTCGATATTGTCATAGTGCGGTGTGGTATTGAGATATTTTTTTTCTTATTGCGATATGATCATATCCTTAATTTATTTCTTATCTCTAATTTACGTCATGCTAAAAATGCCAACAACGTGACAAGGTGCTGAGTGTCGAGTCTTCATTTGGTGGTTGTTTTTTTTTGTTTTGTTTTTTCCTGGTCTCCAAGACTTGAAAAATGTTTGAGGTAAATGTTTTGTTGCTTTGGGTACAAGACTGCGCTTATCATTGCCACTTTCACTGAGCCATGCAATCACGGTGGAAGATATGTGGGACAAATGCCACAGACTGTGTCCTCCTCCTCATACAAAAGTATGTCTTGAACTGGGCTCCGTCCAACTTCTGCTCAACCAAACGATGGCACACCCTTAGGTGTTCCCTCACCCACAAAATCTCATGAACCCACATAGACCAGCAGGTCTGTCCTCTGTCCCCACATGCTTGATCCCCTCCCTTCATCCGGAGCAAGTAATACTTTGTGCTGACATTTTTTGATGTTGGTAACACAAACCATCTGCAAAATTAGGTGCTTGAACACATAGTGCTCCCAGCTGGGTGTTTTCAGAAGAGCGTCTGGTGGCTCAGGTGGGAAATACTCTGTTGTGGGCACAGTCACTAACTAACAGAAGCCTAGACTGTCCTAACAGTAAGTTAATCAGCAAAATAAGTGAAAACACACTGTAGGGGCTTTAAATGATGCCAGTTTGGCTCAGACTATTTAATGATTTACAGCCTAAAACTCTTGTTGAACTCTTGTTTAAACCAGACTGCCAAAACACCAGACAGGTGGGGCTGAGCGCATAAAGATAATGGATTTTCACTTTGTCCAAACTCTCTTTGTATTGCCCTCTGCTGTAACCCCACCCAACCCGGTTGTCCAGGTTTAAGATTAAAACAAACACCGGTAACAAGTATTTGCAGGTACTGATTTGTTCGAACATTGTTTGTCATATCCCATGACTCTGATCTTTGCTTCCGTAGGTGATCCAAGGCTGGCTCTTCCTCTCCTCCCTCCTCCTCCTGTTCTTCTTCTCCTACATCTACCTCAAGTAAGCCACACCCCTCAGTATTTTAGCTCATTTTACAAGCTTCCCACCACTGACTGTATATAAAGATGGACGACACCAATTGATTGACTCAGTCGGGCGTATGGGCGGGACCTTGTTACCGCAGCTTTGTTTTTGTACAGTGGGAGGAAGTGGAGACTCGCGGCCATCTTCATATCCAGTCAATGGTTCCCACCCATTCTCATAAATGTCAAGTTGCCTAATTATTTATGATGTTCGATGGAGGCTCTCCAGGTAATTCTGTTATGTCTCTGCTCTGTCTAACAGAGAGGTTTTCAAGACCTACAACGTGGCCATGGACTATTTCACCCTGGCGATAATTATTTGGAACTTCGGAGTGGTGGGCATGATGTGTATTCACTGGAAGGGACCGCTGCGGCTCCAGCAGGCCTACCTCATCATGATCAGCGCCCTCATGGCCCTGGTTTTCATCAAGTACCTGCCAGAGTGGACCGCCTGGCTCATATTAGCCGTCATATCTGTCTACGGTAAATCCTTTGACCTCTGTGCACTTTTAAGGAGAAAAAGATGAAGTCTGACCCAACTTTTAAAGATGTTGTGCACCAGTGGTCAGTCATCTGGTTCCTTTTAGTGCTTGAGGAAGAAGTGAGAATTAAGAACATTTTCATGATAAACATTTATCATGAGGATCTGCTTTCTTTCCAGCTGTATGTATGGGTTAAGTGTTTGGTAAATGTCATCATTGGAGGGCTAAAGGAAGGATGTGTTTCAAAACCGTTACACAACTGCTTTGAGGAAATGTGGGGTTAAAGACAAATCCAAGAAAAGGAAGTCTGGGGGAGACACAAAGCTGAACAGTGGTTAACTCCCTACAAACTATTTTCTTGGTGATGGGCAGAGGGTAGAGGTGGCTGCTTAAACTGTCAAAATATAGATGAGTTGACAATTTATAGGTTTTTGCATTTTATCTCGACACGCCTTATGAGGTCAAAAATATTGAATTATTGATATGTGTTTAAAACAATACAATATCCATTCCATCCGTTCAGTTTTTTTAGTTTTAGTTCTTTATTCAGGGTTCATACAGATGCTAGAAATACTTGAAAACAATTTTAATCTTGTGTTTTCAAGGTTTTAAAAGTGCTTGGATATAGTGCTTGAAATTGTGATTGCATTATTTTCATGACGAATTGCTCTCTGACTGAGTAGTTCACTTTATAGATTGATAAATAAAATAAATAAGAAAGCTTAATTGCTTTGGCCTTCTGCACAAAATGAAGACGACGCCATCTGAGCCTCAATTGGCACAACTGTGGGTGCATTTAGTGATCTGTCAGTTTTATTGACGCGCGTCCACTGAGGGAACAGCTGACAACATGCCAGGAGAGTGTTGGCTTGAAAATGAAAAATGTATTGAAATTGAAGTTATTTGTCTAGAGATCGTTTGAGTGATTGTTTTATATCGGCTTTGCAAGGTTGTATAGGCACTTTGAAAATGCTTGAAAAGTGCTTGAATTTGACTGTGGAGCCTTGTATATTGTCCTGTCTAAAATTTGGCTTGCAGCATAGCAAAACCAGACAGCATTCAGTGATTTTTTTTTCTCCACCAGCTTAGTGTGCAGATTGTCCATGAAAAAAAAAAGAAAGGAAAAAATCCTATTTTGTGCACCTAGATTCTGGTATTGTGTCAACACCAGAAAGGAATTCAAATAGATTAGGCACCAGTCACAGAGGAATTCTGGATTTTTTTTCTTACTGTTGAAGAGCAATAAATAAGTAATGTACCTGCCAAAAAATACCTTTGCTGGTCAGCATAATGTGCACTAAGTTTGCTAAGGTTCAGATGCTAACATGGTGTATAAATACAGCACAGTCAGCTTGTTTTATCAGATTCTTTTGAGGCCATCAGGGACAGAAAGAGATGATATCCAACGTATTTAAATGATCTTGTATTACCAAGAGTTTCTAGTTCATGTGACATTTACGTTCCTTGTTCCTGTTAAGTTCATTTTCCAAGAAGAAATATTTAAGTGGCAGCTGGAGTTTAGTAGAAATAGATATTAAGTCACAGTCTACAGTGATTCTCAGAAAGTCAGTGCACTTATTTGATTGAACGTGGCAGTAAACTAAAAGAAAGAGAGAGTTTGGGACTCAGTATTCTCTTGTGACTGGCTCTCTAATCTGTCAGAGCCAGGAACTGTGTATTTTCACCTGAGTCTCTGCCTCTTGTTATCACAGATGTCATGTCAGGGTGCTGTTTTTGGTCTCCTGTTTGGTAGCTAACATCACTTGTCTGGACTTTTTCTTCTCTCAGATCTGTTGGCGGTGCTCTGTCCCAAAGGGCCTCTGAGGATCCTGGTGGAGACAGCTCAGGAGAGGAACGAACCCATCTTTCCAGCCCTCATCTACTCTTGTAAGACAGACACTGATCATGGACATACATTTGTTAACATTATGTTGTAATAAAACAAAGGTGTAGCCATGAAACCCTTGACATTTTTACCCAGATTTTATGAAAACATGCAAAAACTTCTAAAAACTAAACTTCTATTAGTGTTTAAAAAGTGCTTACACTTTAGATGTCAAATGATGCTCTGACTTCTCTTAGAAATCATGCTTCAGATTCTTTCAGAAATGAATTGTTTTCTGTGCTTCGACTTAAAACGACACTTCATCTCTTTTCAGTGCTTTCACTTTAAATTACACTTCCAATCCTTTTAGCATTTTCTTTTCAAGTGACTCAAACTTTCAGTGCTTCCACATCCTCTCATCTTATCTTAAAGGTCCAGTGTGTAAGATTTATCCGGGAAGGGATCTGTTAATGTGGTCACATGCACCATCAAGACTTTTTTGTCTTGTGTGTTTTTGTATCAATGAGCACAGAAATGTTATCCTTTTTTTATCCATTTTTCTTGGATTCTACTTGTAACACAAATCTGGTCACCTTTACCATTTTTACTTTCTCACCTCCTCCCCAGCTACGATGGTTTGGCTCGTCAACATGGCCGACACCGACAGGCCAAAAAGGAACTCGACAGAGGCAGCGTCACCTCAGCAAGAGACTCAAGAAGGTGAGCGGGGTGTCAGAGTGTTTGGTCGAAGTGATCGAGCGGGGTTTAGCCTGGTGGTTGTCTTTCAAATTAGCGCACTTGTTGCTTAGTCTGACTGTTATCACTCGTCTGCAGCCGTGGCGTCGCCGGCTCCCTCCAGTCTTTCACAGGACGACGGAGGCTTCACCCCCTCCTGGGTCAGCCACCAGGAGCACCAGCTGGGGACGATCCATTCCACCGAGCAGAGCAGACGGGAGATCCAGGAGATGCCCTCAGCTCGTCCTCCCGTTGACGACGACGACGAGGAGAGTGAGTGCCGAGAGCAGAATATTCAACATTTTAGTCACTTAGGGGAACATTGCAGTTTTACATATGCAGTATTTTTAACATTGTAGATAGCTGAAATCCTATTTTTTTAGCTTTATTCTCATAATTTATTTCAATTATTGTTATCAGTGAAGCTTCAGTGTCTGCAGCAGCAGCATAAACCACACCACTTTAATATCCATCAGGTTTGAAGTTATGACAGATGGAGATCACTTTAATTGATTGAATAATCTCTGTCAATCGATCGGACCTCCTATTTATCTAGATTACAGTCAATGACAGCTGCTCTTTGAAAGACATTGTGTCTCTCTTAACAGTTTGACAGAGCTAAGGATCATGAAAAATTAATTTCAGCATTACATACTGTCCATTGTATGACTTATTTAATAGCTCGGCTCAGAGCAAGGCACATGCCTCTCTCTGCATGAAGGGTTTTGATTATTGTTTGGTAACAGAAACCATGTTTCACGTGGTTTTTATATTGATTAGAGGTGTTCTCAATTCTACATTAAAAATAAGTTAAAATGAAAAGGAGCATCAGAGATTCTTCCAGTATTTGTTGTTTCTTCCCACCCTGCCTTCATGTGTTCATCTGGTGCGTACACTTTAAAGGGTGCCACCTGCAGCTTCACTTTTTACTGGTGGAGTAGGAGATGTATCCAGTTTTTGATTGACCATCGCTGTGGTTATTTAGCAGCTAGCTCAGTGTTTGTGCTCATTTATCCATGTTAAGGACTGTTTCACTCTGCTGTGGAGCTGATTGTCAATTAATCTGCTAATTATTTTCTTAATTGGTCTATAAAATGTTAGAAAATAGTGAAAAATGCTGATCATTGTTTCTCAAAGCCCAAGATGGCATCTTCAAATTTCTTGTTTTCCCCACAACCTAAAGAAGCTGCAATCAGAGAATTTTGACTTTTTTTTCCTGAGAAATTACTCAGTTTGATTATCAAAATAGTTGCAGATTAATTTAATAATAGATTCATAATTGACAGGTCTATCCTGCTGTGAAGAATGCACGAGGACACTTAAGTATTATTACAAGAACAGTAAAAGTTTAAAGAAGAATTTGAAAATGTAAATGACAGTTGTCACTGCATAAAACCAATGATCTGTTGATCTTTATCAAATCAAATCATGACCTTAAAATCAAAAGTGAAATCGGATCATACATTTTGAAAATCGGAACACCCCTAATAATGATGCAGTTTTATTTACGCTACATTCATAAAAACATGCTTAAATATTTGTAACCTATACAAGAGAAATTAATTCTTTTTGGGCCAAATACTTTTGCTTGTGGGTTAGATTTAGGCCATTGACCTTAAAGGTAAAGGTCAACTTTATTGTCACATATACAGTTACACATAGTAACATACAGTGAGATATATTTATATAAATCCATCTTAACTCGGCTCAAACTTTATTTATAGAGCACATTTCATACATAGGGCAACACAATGTAATTGACAGTGCAGTTGCAGCAATCATAAAAATCCAAGTGCAGAAGACAAGATAAATATACAGCGTATCAGAAAGTGTCCAGTTACATGTGAGTCGAGTATAGAGCAGCGGGCAGCCGCTGTGCAGCGCCTGGGGACCAACTCCAGCTCTAAGTCAGTGCTTTGGTCAGACGTAATGACTGGAGAATTGTCCTGGAGGAAACCCAGGCAGGCACGAGGAGAACATGCGAACTCCACACAGAAAGTCCCTGCTGAACCCTGCTGTGGGGCAGAAGTGTTAACCGCTGCGCCACCGTGCCGCCCATCAGCAATATCTTAATTATAGTTTCTCATATTATGGGGTTGTTTGTAGCTTTTCCACTGGAAACGGCTGCCTGCTGAGTGGGAGTGAGAGTGAACCAAAACAGTAAAGGTGCAAGCTGTAAAACCAAAACAATAAGTTTAAAGATCCTAAAATCCCTCTTAGAGTTGAGGGAAACTGCAGAGTCAGGAGGAGATAATTATCTGGGTTTGTCAGTACACATTTGATCCATTTTTAAGATTAAAAATATGGATGATAGAAGCTTTAATGTTTTTATTGACTAAATGCAAACTATTGAGTTTGTTTCCTTTACAATTGTCTGTCTGATTTTCCATATATCTCTTCATACATTAGAAATCCTGTATTATCATCAGTGTCATGTATTATATTGGGGGATGAGGGGGAGTCTATATTATTTATGTGCTACATTATGCTCATTTTAGATTTACCTCCCAGCTCTAATATGATGCCAAGAGCTATAATTCAAACTCGTGAATTCCCAGATAGTTTGTGCCTCGTCTCAGTGTGTAATCATCATCTTTCAGTTCCCTCTTCTCCGAACACATAAAACATTTTGGGAATGTTTTTATGTGTTCCCCTTTCTGTGAAATTAGCGTGTATGTGAACTCAAACCTACATGTTTGGCTGCAGGCTGTTTTTAGTCAGAGTCAGATTAGGAAGCGATTATTCACGGCAATTGCTAGGTTTCATGTCCGCACTATTTGGGGTGCCTATGCTCTTTCTAACATAAAGGTTGGGTAAATACGGGGTCGGAGCTCTTGTTTGTACTGTAATTACAGTTGAGACAAGATTTCTATGGGGGTTCGAGGGCGTGGGGCTGAAGTGGATCTCGTGTTTGCCTCCACCCTGACTGTGGTGTCCTCCTGTGTTCTCAGGGGGCGTCAAGCTCGGCCTCGGAGACTTCATCTTCTACAGCATGCTGGTGGGAAAGGCCTCGGCCACAGCCAGTGGCGACTGGAACACCACGCTCGCTTGCTTCGTAGCCATCCTCATTGTGAGTGACCACAGCTGCTTATTTTGGTGTCACGCTGGAGTCACCGCAACCTCATCTCTGTTTCTCAGCACATTACCTAACCCCACTTTATGTCAACCACTTGATTGTATAACAGCCAGTGTTTTTCCCCCCTCAGAGCTGATTTTGTTTGGTACACAATCTTTAAATGTGCTATTTCCTCATCTGTGTTTTATTTTGTCTGTCTCTACCCCCGCAGGGCCTGTGTCTGACCCTGCTCCTCCTCGCCATCTTCAAGAAAGCGCTCCCCGCTCTGCCCATCTCCATCTTTTTCGGCCTGGTCTTCTACTTCGCCACAGACAACCTGGTACAGCCCTTCATGGACAAGCTGGCGCTACACCAGTTCTACATTTAGCAGGACGCTGCCCTGATAACCCTCACCCACATAGCCCTCTGGCCAACAACACGAGAGCGGTCCCTTCACAGCCGGGGAACAAAGGGCAATGCAGGGGCCCCTGCCGCCCCCACATCCCCTCCTAAGAACCCACGATGACGGGACACAAGTTGTTTTTGTTCTGCCTTTCTTTTTCGGCGCCAACGGAGGGTATTTCCCCCACGACGGCTGTTCTTAAATATTAAAATTTCTGTTTTAAACCAAGAAGTGACATTTCTCGCTCGACTTGGGACCTCATCTTCAAATCGATCACCGGTCTCAGGCTCAATCTAAGAAGTCAGTGGGGTATTTTAGCATTATTTATCCAGGGAGGCTTTACGAGAGCTTGTCTGCTCCTTTTTCAGCAGCCCCCTACTTCACATCCACACACATCCACACCTGGGGGTTACCCAGTATAACCAGTCTTCTACAACCGGGGCTTTACAGTAGGTGCCTTGCTCAGGGACACCTTGGCGGTAGCTGTTGAGCGAAGGGAGAAGGTTTCATTAAATCTCCCTTCAAAGACTTTTATCCTCATTTTTTCCGACTCGTGAGCTGCCACCGCCCCCCAACCCCCAGCCCACCCCCATACTAACCCCAACATTCAAAAAGCCTTCATCAAACTAATGGACATTGATATTGAAAATAGATCGGTAAATGTGTAGTGTGATTGTGTTTGAGCTGTCAGTCACCAGACGTGCTTTCCTCACCGCTGTTAAGAATGGTTAAGACGTGTTTTTCTTTTCACTTTAGACACATGAAGACCAAAGCTCTGACGCCGGAGCGATTCACACCCTGAACGGTTCACACGCTGAACGGTTCACACGGAACATGGCACGTGAATCTTTCTCACAGGGGAAAAGTGGAAGAATTTGTTGTTTCTAGCATTAAAATATATGAGCATTATTATATCACTGATTCATCAGAGTTTACCATGTTCTCTGCCCTTAATTTTTACCATAAAGGTCCAGTGTGTAAGACTTGGGGAGATATATTGGCCGAATACAGCAGAAATGGTGCATTACATTCATGAAAATGTTTTCATCTGCGTAAAATCACTTGAAAATAAGAATCATTGTTTTGTTACCTCAGACTGAGCAGTCGCACTGTATTTTACAGTACACTAATAAGACGTAACAAGGTAATTTGTATCAAATTAGACAAAAACTAGAAATAATGTCCTTTATTAGATAGTATTAGACCCTTATTAGACCCTTATTAGACTTCATTAGAGGGTAATTAGGAACACATTACAACAGAACTGTAAATCGCAACTTATATCTGCTACTTGAGACACACCTTCTTTGGCTGGTAGCCAAGACCAATTACCCTCTTATGAAGTCTAATAAGGGTCTCAGTGGGAAATAATGCGCTTTTGGTTTACAGTACAGTTCTGCTGTAATGTATCCCTAATTACCCTTGAGTACCCTCTAACATATTTCTAGTTTTCATCCAATTTGTTATAAAGTATGGCTTGTTACGTCTTAGCAGTGTACTGTAAAATAAAATGCAACCGAATGAGCCGTTTATATCTACAGAGGACACAGGCCCTCTTCCACGGTGGCTACCATGTTGAACCGCCATGTTTCCACATTAGCCCAGAACGAGCAAACCCAAAATGGGCTCGAGAGAGGTCCAGAGTGGCGTTTTTCAAGTTTCACGGCCAGCGTAGTCTCTCTAAAACTCTTGTAAGGGGAGGGTGAGGCGAGTAGCATTAAGTTGGTTAGGGCTGCCCCCGACTTTTTGTAGTCGTCTTGTCGTTTCGAGGTTATGATATTATTTTAATTATTTAAATATTTATTTTTGGGGCACGTAGCCTGTTGAATGCTAACACCAAAAGCGGTAATGACTCTGATTGTGTTGGAAAAACCAACAACAACTTGCTTCTCGACCACTTTACGCCTCCTGTCCCCGCCATGTGTTCATCGTCTCCAGAGTCAGTCAGAGTCCTATATCACCTCGTCAACATTGCTGTTTTCCTGGTCTTCAAACGGGCCTCTGTTGGTCTCGAAGGCTGTGTCGCAGTCTAATAGGAACGCTAGTCTCACATAACCAGACTTATCTCCACAGCACTCAGATTGAAAATGTCTCTAAACCAGCCATTGGGTCGCAGCCCACTGGTGGGCCTCAGACTGCCATCTAGTGAGCCCCGGAGGCAGCGGTACTGCCAGATTGTTAGATTACAATTAGTGAAAACTAGTTCTTTTTATATTAAAGTGTGCTCAAGAATTCTCAGAAATAGAAAATATCTGGTTTAGTCTGGTTTTAATATCATCATGCCAAACAAAACGGATCGTCTTTTGAAAGGTGGTCCTCAGAAATCGGAAAAGCGCATTTAAAAAGCGGGCCTTAAATTACAAAAGGGTAAGAACCCCTGAGAACCAATCACAGGCAACTTGGGCGGCGCTAATCCCACAATGCAGCCAGAGTGCCGCAGCAAAATAGCATTAAGGGGGAGCCACAAAAGAAAAGGTAACAGCTGCTAGCTTGTTAACATTCATACCATTAGCGACCAGGTGCTATTTTGCCATCTGCAGCGTGTAGGTTGCTATCGCAGGGGTCATCGTCGTTGTTTCCCGGGGACTTTGAAAACGCAGATAGCGGATTCCGCGATGCTGCCTGAAACCAGCGTCCAATGACAGACTTATACCCGCAGTGTACATTCAGTGAGTGAGACTATAGGACCACTAACTGAGCAGTGCGTGACTTTAACTGAGACTATTCTCACTGACTAAGGGATTTGTCGTCCGTTAGGGGGCAGCCCTCGACGGTTGCGATCTACAACCTCTCCACTAGATGCCACTAAATCCTACACACTGGTCCTTTGAATCCCATTTGAACTCGTAGCCCGCAGAGGGAGGAAAGTTAACACTCACACTGACACACTCACACCTGAGACTTGCCTGCCATGTCAGTCATGTACTGTCAGCCACTGAGCAGTTCTGCTGGAGCAGTCGGAGGTTCAGTGCCTTGCTCAAGGGCATTTCAGTAGTAGTTGTCGTTCTTGTCATTGTGGGACAGAAATGTGCTTTTCATTCTCTTCCCTGACTGAGATTTTTCATTTTGTTTTTTCAAACCTGTCCAGGGATTGTAACCTGTGATCATCTGGTCACAAACTCTGAACCTTTAGGCTATAGCTGCCCTCATGACGCTCGCCTGGTGCTGTCTGGAACTATGCTACATCAAACACTAAAGTTGTTTCGACTATACACAAATACTGTTGTGTTTTTTCAACATATGCAGACGAGAAACTTTGTACTTTTTGAAACATGGGGGTAAATGTTAACGGGGTTCCTACACAGATCAGGAAAATTTGGTGAAGTGTGAAAACTTTTGACAGAAATTGAGGATAAAATCCTGATGAATGAGGGAGTTGTAGATTTAGTTTAATTTGATACTTGAATTTGTGAACATTTTTTGGAAAACATAATCTCCTCTTACCAAGCATTATTTGCATAACTGGCTGTTTTAATCAAGTTAAAAGCAAACCAAAAAGTTCAAATCAAGTTAAAAGAAATAATGATCTTGTATAAAATATTGAGATGTGTATGAACCCAAACTCTGTGGCTTCTCATATATGAGATCACGCTGGATGATGGAGGAGGACGAGCTGCACTGATTGCTCTTTTCTTGTTGCACTCGAGTTTCATGCTTGCAGAGAAGAAACCCAAGAGGGAACAATATAATAATATTTCTTCTGAATCTGTTTTTTTTTTCCTTCCCTTTTTGTTTTTTAGGGAATATGTTGGGTGACTGGCTTTTTTTCTGTCCTTCACA
The DNA here is from genome assembly GCA_027495735.1 of Lutjanus campechanus. NCBI lineage: Eukaryota > Metazoa > Chordata > Actinopteri > Lutjaniformes > Lutjanidae > Lutjanus > Lutjanus campechanus. The sequence continues at coordinate 10,074 of JAJHUR010081374.1, read as the reverse complement.
TGCATATGTGTGTTATGCAAGGTTATTCAATTCAGATTTTGTTTTTTAATAAATAATGAAATTCAAAATGCTCTTTTTTTTGTTTTGTTTATTGAGTCTGACACGTAGATTCTCAGGTTTTATCTTTTTTTCTCAGCGTGTGCAGCCAGTGTGGACCACAGTTTAACACTTGTGGTGGTGGTGACTCTGTGGTGTTTTAACTAAGAGTTAAACTGTCAATCAGAATATGGGTGTGTCCTGAACTCGGAGAGGCAACTAACCCCCCTCACACATACAAACATCACATGTAAATACAAGGCTACTGGAAATCAGCATATATGAAGAGAGCGATGCCTGCACAAGTGAATGTTTTGATCCTTATCTCATCAAGGATATTTAGAAATAGTCACCACACCCGTACACTGTCAATCTCTGTAGGCCAGTCGGTCCTATGATGACAGATGTGGTTAACCATCCAACTTGCCTGGGGAGAGTTTATGCATATTTGTCTGTTGAGCCACTTTGAGTCTCACTTCTCAATTTCCAGTTTCTTTTATTTTTCCAGACAGACCAAAATAACACAAATAGCTACAAGACAACAGACTTTTGCATCATCAAATTTAAAGGGGCTTTCCTACATGGATGAATACTGCGGCCCGGCATGGAGAGTAAAATAGACGAGGAAGTTTTTTTTTATTTTGCATTACTCCATTGTGCTTGAACACTGATGTCACAATTTACTTGTCACGAGGGGGCTCTTCTCAGCCTGCAAAAACAACAATATCATGTCCTCTGTGGTTCAGCAGGGAAATTTCTTGTGGTGGTGGTGTCATAGTGATGTCACCTAAGCTTAATTTTAGAGAGTACAAATTTCAAACAGAAAGTCTGTGTTAACAAACTTAAGATGTAGAGTTTAAAAGATGTGTGCATTCAGCAGGCAGGGAGGGTCTAACAAAAAAATCATGTTTTTTCCTAGTGAAGTATGAGAAGTGTAGGATCCAGTGCTTTTGGAGCCTGACTTATACTAAGGCTATATTTATATTTGGCCTTTTGTGCATTTTATTTTAAAAAAAAAAGAATGAAAAGAAAATCTGTCTTTTGTAAGAACCCCAACTTTATGGAAGTGAAATAGTTAATACTGACAAACTATCTGTAAAATATACACAATTTTACTACCTAGATTGCATTGCCAGGTGCTGGAAATGATTATCACATCAATAATGCAGAGGTAATACTCTTAAAGAAAGTTTTTGCTCATGCATTAAATCCTATGCTTAAAGGTTCACAGAACATGCAGGATTGTTTGTAAAAGCGCCATTCAAAGTTGGTCCCTCCTCCCCGCCCCAGTGAACAAGACAAAGGGAGAAACACCAGCAGTAGCAAGAATAAAGCAGTGAATCAGAGAAATAAAAATATTATTTTCTAATCGTTTTACAGCGATTATGTTCTAAAGCGCAAATAAACACACCCACACCTCTGCACAATGTCGAACGCCAGTTTTTGTGTGAATACTGAAGTGTAGCTCTCTCTGCAGCTCTCCAAGACAGAGAGCAGAGGAGAAACGGAGAGAGCGATGAAACCGTTTTTCACTACGCTCCCGGCCTCAAAACCTGCATGCTGTATTGTCTGGGGTCTACACACCACTGCTCAAAAGGCTGAAGACAGAGGGGCAGAGACTCTGCAGATACAGACACCACCACACACTTCTAATGGGTGATAAGTGACGATTTTGAGGGATTATTTTTATATGAGCCTATACACGGCTGTTTTTTAGGAAAATTCTGCATAATATGCATTTAAGTAAAAGTACAAGTGCAAGTTCTGCATTCAAAATTCTACTTAACTGAAATAACTATTTTTAGCATAACAGGCTACTATGAAATGTAAAGTACCTGCTCAAGTCAGATTATAATATGTTATATAATTGGATTGTTACCACAGATGCAAAAACTTGTGAACATCATTATAATATTGTAGGTGGAGCTGTAACTAAATAATAAATTTCATATTTCCCACTGAAATGTCATAGAATGTAAGTACAAAATAGTAGAAAAATGCTGAAGTTAAGCACCTCAAAGTATTTAGTTACATTCCACCACTACGTAGTTGATAAACAACACCAAACAACATAAAGCTGTATGATGCAAGATTTTACTTGTGTAAAACTGCACTGATCTTTTTTTTTCCCCATTTGACCTCCTCCTCCACCCAGAGGTCAAAGGTCAGGGGGGCAACACCCCTGGAGCTGTTTTTTCCTTCAAGCACGGTTACGAAACACCGTTGTCTATCTCTCCGGTATCATCTGCACTGATTTCCAGCGAACAAACCCTCCCCGAGAATTGACGCAAAGCATCTCTGCAGACGGTGGGAACATTGTGGAAATTCCTCGGCGTGCTGATGCACTGGCATCCCGCTCGCCGTCCCCCGATGCCAACTGGCCGACGGGCGCAGTTGGCACCCTGCCGGGGGCGCTGGACGCATTAGTTGTCACCATGGGGACCGTTTGGCCTGGCTGGCCGGGACAGTGGCACAGTATGGCAGTTTACCCAGAATGTTTAGCCTCATACTGTGACTTACCTAACAAGCCCTCAGCGAGGCCTCATTCTGGCTGCCGAACAACTACAGAGTTAATTCCATAAGGCTTCTCCTGCATCTATTCCAGACACCTGCTCTGTTCAGATTAGGTTACATGAAGCACTCGAAGCTGTTTGGGCTGCTTTCCCAGAAAAGATTAAACCTTCCTAAAGACTTATTTTTCCCACCAATGAAGAAGAATCCCCACTGAAAGAAAGTTGAATCTGTTTCTGTTTTGTTTCTCTCCTCGCAGACGGTAAATTAGACGTCACATTTCTTGATAGGCCTTTAAGCTTGTTCACTGACAAGTCTATCGAGTGACAAGAGGTAAACTGTCAATCACTTTTATCCTCTGCATGGAGGGGACTTAAGCAGGAGACGATGTGGTTATGTGTCACTCTTATGTGCGTTAGAGGTTTCCCAGGATAGCTCCGCTAAGGGGATTATAGCGTGCAGGGAGGGATATCTGCTCCATGTGAGACATGTAAGACTTAATAATCACTCCAGGCAAGCAACAAGCACGGACACTCGACCACACAGGTGAAAGGAGCCGAATCTCGAACAAAAACCCTGTAAAGGTGAATAAAAGCACTTCAGAGATGTCTAAGGACAAGTTGGAGAGCCTGGTGAAGCACATGGAGGAGACGCTCGCGGAGATGGAGCAGCTGAAGATGCACTGCGGGAAGCAGAGCGAGGAGCTGAGCCAGCTGGTGGTGGAGCTCCGGAGAGAGAACCAGGAGCTGGTGGAGAAGTACAGCCAGCTCGCGGCGGAGATGAAGGAGGCCAAGGAGATTATAGAACAGCTACAGGACACGAAATATGCCTTTAATGCGAAGGAGAGGCAGGCGCAGAAGCTCAGCCGGCAGCTCTGAAGGCCATCGAGGATGTGACCTGGGTGGAGTGAAAACAGAGTCCTGGAGGAAAACAAGAGTGGACAAGGCGGATGGAAAGAACAGCTTGTTGCAGAAGATTTCTAAATACTGGGTGGGCATGGAGGCTAAACTGGGCACAGCTGTTTTCTTTGACATATAGAAAGAAAGTTTTTTTTCTGTCTGCGTATGTGTACATTTTAGGTCTGGAGGGGATGGATGTAAAGCGTAGTAATTTGAATGTTAACTTAAATCCTGTGGCTTAGGGCTCCTTTTAAAGCCATGGCTAGACTTAATGACCAGGAATCAAAACTGGAGGTCTGTGGATGTGGAAACTCTGGAATCCGGTTGAAGAGGGGTTTTTCAAAAGTGGGAAAAGATTTTGCATAAGGCATTGTGCTCATTAGGTTTCTATAATTAAAACAAGAACATGCCTTGGAAGCTTCACTGCACAGCCCCTGTAAAGATTTTATTTGATGACAGCCACTGGATATTATTTTTAGTTGAAGTGGGTGGTCACCTACGTTCGAGTCAAAGTGTTAAAAATACCTGATTATCCTCCCTGCCCTCAACCTTGTGAGACTCTAAGGTGCCTGAGTCACATGACAGAGAAAAACAGAGAAGAAAGACGCAAATGTGGCTTCACGTGTGTTATTCATGCACCTAAATAAAGTGTTGCTAATGTTCAGTATGTTTAAATCCACAGCAGATTTCTGTAACTGACAATCACTCATGTTGAAGGCTTTTTGCAGCATGTGCAACTTGATTTTTATTGGCATAGTCAAAACTACGATGACTAAAGTTGGGGTTTGATTGTTTCTATTCAACCTGAATTCAGCATTAAATGTGCTTACTGAATCTGAAACCTGTTGAATGTATTTTCATATACACATGGGCAGAGGTGGGACCAAGTCCTTGTTTTGCAAGTTGCAAATAAGTCTCAAGTCTTTGCCCTCAAGTCTGAAGTTAAAGCTATAATATGCAGCTAAAAACACTAGACATATCTTGTTGAGCTGTGTACATTATCCCAAATATTTCCAACAATGTGCAAACAGAAAAAGCTGTAATGTATTCAGTTTAATGGTGTGTTTCCTGTTAGTCATTGCTAGTTGCTATAACTTCCAGGAGAACACAAGATACGTCAGATATATCAGAGACAGTGAAGAAGGAAGTTGGCTAAAGTGAAACAACATAACGTGAATAAAACTTTCTGTATATGAACATAGTTTCGGAGTCACATCAGCTCTTAATCTGCAATGGTGGTTGTTCACATGACTCCCATGATCCCACGCTTCTTCACCACATCATCAAACTATGACTTTTGTCATTGTTTTAATGTGAAAGTTTGAGTCCCAAGTGAAGCGCCAAGTCCTAAACAAGTCATAATGTAATAATGGCTAGTATTTGTACTGTGTTTAATTTTGCCAGACATTAGCAAAACTTGTTTGCTAAATATATTAATTACTACCTGGATACGTTTTACATTGTTCTTTGATAACAGAAACAAAGACAGGAGAGGATTTAAAACACACAATAAGAGACTCGTGAGACACAGATCAGATGTAGTGGATGTACATACTGTATCTCCTACCGCTTAAGTGTGAACATTTATGTAGAAATAACTCATGTGTTCAAGGTAACCGTGGCTGGATATGAACCAACTGAGAGAGTCCTCAGGATAATCAATTAGCCGACATCCATCACAGGTACGTATGTCAATGAATTTGTCTCATGACACGTCATTGCAGACAGTGGTTCCAAACCAATGCATGAAGATAAACCAAAAGGGTGATTTTTCCTTCTTGGATTGTTTCATTTAACAGATCTTTAGAGACATTAAGAGTCAGCAAAAGAGTGTAATAAAACACTGTATATGTGTGGTGATGGGTCAGAAGATACACTCATTAAGAAAGAAAAAGTCTGCTCTGATGATAGCAGTAGAGGAAAGGTAATTAGGGAACCAAAATCAGTCCATATTAGGTCAGATTTAGTCACAGAAAACAAAAATAAATCACACGACCTGCTCCTCGTGGATGAATAACTGGATAAGGTACTGAGTTCTGTCCTTTGCTGAAGTCGCTCCTCACTGTCCATCTCCAGTCCGATCTCCATCTCCATCATGTGTAGCTGCAGTTTGCCCCGTCATCGTAGAGGAATTACAGATGTTCTTTTCTGGTCTTTTTCTTCTTTCTCTTCTTTTTTTAATTTGTTCCCCAGGGCACTTGCAGAGCTTCCTCTCCATTTTGGTTTTCAGGACTCAAAGTTTATTTTTGACCTTGGAAGAAGGACTTCGCAAAACAATCTCACCGCAAGTTCAGCTGTTATTTACTCACACAGCTGAGTCAGAAACTGAGGTGAAGGTGAAGTTTGTATGACCATCAAACACAAACCGAATCAACCCAGATTAAAGGGCGGGTCCATTATTTTGGGGGGTTTTATATCACTCTGTAGCCTCCCAGTCGTGTTCCTTATATATTCAAATCTGAACATTCAAATTATGGTCGCAGTATATACGTTTTAGTGTCAGGATGCTATTTTCCCAAGCCCTTATAAAAACATTTTCCCACGTGACCTGGTGAAGGTTTCTGCATGGTGACTTTGCCACATGTGAACCCTGCAGGTCGAGGGAGGAGAGAGGAGGGCAACAGTGCTGTAACATATGTCACTTTTTTTTGCTAACAGCTGAGTGAGAGTTTCAATTTAAAAAACCTGGGAAAAAAAGACACAGATGGTCTTTTTTCAGTTCAGAGAAACATAAATATCCTCAACATTTCTGTTAGAAGTCCAATTTACCTCCTTAACCCCAGAATGTGTATAGAAACAACTCTAAGTTTACTACTGTACTTATTTACAAATCTGAGGAACTTGAACTTGAACTCCACTACAGTTCAGAGGTAAATATTGTACTTTTTATTTATCTACTTGAAGAGCTTTAAGTATCTAAGATAAAGCTCCATATAAATGAAAACCATTATTATTATTGTTACTTTACAAATTAAGATTTATAAAACATGCGATGAGTCCAAATAAGTTGTGGCCCTGCGTAATACGTAAATAAAAATAGAGTGCAGTGATTTGCAAATCATTTTCAAACTATATTTAATTTAATACAGCATAAAGACATTTAATGTTCAAACTGCCAAACATTATGGGTTTTTTTGTAAATATACACTCATTCTGAATTTGATGCCTGCAACATGTTTCAAAAAAGTTGGGAAAGGGGCAACAAAAGACTGGGAAAGTTGTGGAATGCTCAAAATACAGGTTAATCGATGACAGGTGACTATTGTGTTTAGGTTTTAACGGGGCTGAGCTGTTAACAAGCATGGATGGGATGAGGTTCACCACTTTGTGAAAAACTGCATGGGCAAATCTTTGAATAAATAATAAGTCATACATATAGACTTTGATTCATGGTGGACTGCAGCAGTGGATACTTCCATATCTCTTGCCAGAGTGGGTATTGTTTTTCACTATCCTCCTGTTTCGTCCTTTATTCAGCACTGCTGGGGTAGATTAACTTCATTTTTCAACAGTCTTGCACCTTGCTGAGCCCTTTGTTTACACACGGTAAAATCAACAGGGCAGTATGATCAAACCAGTTTTTAGAAAGCCAGAATTAATTTGTGAAAATTTAAAAAAGGCCACCTGAGAACTTACTTTTGATACTTTACATACATTTTGCTAACAATACTTATTGAAATGATTGGAGTACTCTTCCACTGCCTCATACCAGGAATGAAAGCAACCTTGTGCACTGTACAGAACATACTGTATATTGTGGTAAATATTGCACATGTGCGGAAAACTACTTGGATTATGCTGCACAAGCTGTTTTGGAGGAACTGGATGGACATGATCTGCTTTTAGGAAGCTATAAATAAATGACAAACTTGACTGTCTCTTTAAGAAGGTTATTATGGGACGACAGAAGGTAACTCGGCGTCTGTTTGATGGTCCATTGAACTTAAGTGGTGTTTCGACTGACATAAGGCTGAGTGGACGCCTCGTTTCGAAAGCTTATGGTTACCTGTAAAGTACTTTGATTTGAAACATTTATACTAAAGCCTGTGAGTCATTCAGTCTGGCCTAGACGTGGAAAACGATCCTTCAGTGTAACCAGATAAATAAACATGTGGCTGAAAGGGTTTCGGTGGATGAAAACAGTTTTTCTGTCAAAGTGATGGAAAAAAAAGGTCTCTCCAGCTGTTTCACATACTCTTTATGAATGAATCCTAGACAAACAAATAAATAAAATTTAAAATAAATCATCAAAGATGTAAACAGAAGTAAGTTAGCTCAAGACAAGTACACACTACACCCAAGATGTATTTTTGCATAAGCCCACAACCTCAACCCCCTGAAGAGATGTGAGAAAGGGGGTGGGGTTAAAATCCCAAAAATCTTTTGGGGGAAATGTATATTGGCAGACATGTAAACACAGCTTTGGTGGTGGCTGTGGTGGTTTCCTCTTTAAAACCCAAAATAATCACTTTCCATGTTGCTATGGTACAATTTTAACATGTTGAGGGTGATATAGCTCTGTTAGTATTTATTTGAGATCTTTCCTTATGCTTTGAATTATTGAGAACACAAAATAAGAGATCAATCTCAGGGGCTGATTTATTTGTGTTTTTTGCTTTTTTAAGCCCAGGTTTTTATTTAGATAGGGGTTCTAGGGACTGTGGACTTGGACAACTTGTTTTATTATCTTGATGCATCATTAATTTTTCCAAATTCCAAACAAACAATTTTTAACTGATTACATATTTTAAAAGTCTGTTTCAGAGACAACTCTAACATGTTGGTGTTGACTCTACTTTTTATGTTCACAAAACCCAAATGAGTGTGTTTGAATTTCTGTTATTGAAGTTAATAACAGTTTTTCATAAGACGTTTAACACACCCCAAACTTTAACATCTACTATGCAGGAAATATTCTGCATTTTTCTGTCTGTAAACACCATTTTGGTCAACAAAAGGAATGTAGGCTTACTGTGTATTTGTTCAGCAAATGTGCAGCTCAGTTTATGACAAAAGGATGGGTCTACTTTTAGTTTCTGTCTGGTCAGAAGAAAAGAAAACATGTAAAGGAGGAAAATGGACAGTTTTGCAGTTGTTATTGTTATTTTTAGCCATGCTAGCAGCACAGCTCAAGGGATGGTGATGTCTATAGGTTGGTCCCCCACTCTGGTTCAGACGGAAATGTCTCAACAACTATTAGATGGTTCATCATGACTTTGTCAAGACGTTCATGGTCCCCTGAGGAAGAATCCCACTTTGATGGTCCTCTTTTCATGATGTGTTATCATAAGGTAGAAATTTCACTTTGTCCAGTTCTTTGGTTTCTACATCCAAAACATTTTTTTCACCAGCCTAAGCTGTTTGTGTTTAGCTCTAATTTGCAAATGTTAACAATGTGAACTTGTTAAATCAAAATGATGAACAATGCACCTGTTAAACATCAACATGTTAGCATCGTCATTTTGAGCATGTTAGCATGCCGATGTTAGCGTTGTGTAGTACATCAGAGTCTGTTTACAGATCCTGGAGCACTACTGCATGCAACGGTTGGAGTATTGAAAATTTATACTCAAGTAAAAGTAGTTTTTGTATAGTGACATCATTCCCAGCCCCAACTTCCAACCACCAATGGAAATGGAAAATACAGATATATTAACATTATTTTTCTTCCAGGTAGCTAGCAGCTGGCACTCTTACAGCAGCTTGGGCAGCTTGCAACTTGTGCTCCTCACACACTCTCATTTTGGCATGTGTAGTGAAGTAAAACATAGATTAATGGCTCAAAATTGTACTTGAGTAAAGAGTAAAACTACAGTTTAAAATAAGGAACATGAGAAGTACTTGTTCCTTAAAGTCATGACTTTTTTACTAGTGTGTTACTCACCACAAAAAAATGGGCTTTTATGGCTTTAGTTGACAAAATATTAAAACATGTTTTATTTGATGTATAGGCTTACAATTTCTCTCACTTTAGGGATACAAAAATGATAAATGTTAAAAAAAAAAACCACATGTGGCTCCTGAGTCACAGGTTGCAGACCTCTGCTCTAGTGGGAGCTGTGTGAAAGCTGATAAATTACCTCAAGTGATGTCACTTGAGTCTGCATCAACTAGAGCTGAAGACAACAAATTTGAAACTGAAGAAAAAAATCTGGGTTTGTGGGGTTAGAAACAAGTGAGCTTAGCAGATGGTAGCGTGCTATCCATCTCTGCTTGAGGCTATAGGTTACATTAGCTAGCTGGTACTCGCGTAATACACGTGAATCTCCCACTGAATCGAGAGCAATCCAGTTGCATTGTGGGTCATGTAGGCACCAGATTTTAACAAGAAAGATGCATATAAACAAAAGATATATTTTGTCCTGCAGCATCTGTTTTGTTTCTTTTTTAAAGACCAGCCTTTATACTGAGTCTGACAAGGATGAAATAAAGCCAGTGTCAACAAAACACAAAACAAAACACTTATATTGAGTCCAAAACATAGCACCCAGTAAACTTCTCTCTGGACAAAGAAAGGTAACATTTGGGGCCCATTTTCAGCTAAAAATTATAACCCTGCCTTTCCATTAAACCAAAAATATTCAAGGGAGATGACTTTGGATGATTACCCTGCTATTACATGTACAGT
>JAJHUR010081371.1:0-10601 GCA_027495735.1 Lutjanus campechanus | reverse complement strand
TCCCACAAACATAATACATCATTTGTTTTGTGATTTGTTTTTCATGCTATGTGACTGTTTATTTCTTATTACTTTTGTGTGATTTATGGTTTATTTTGTTTAGTTGCAACATGTAACAGCATATTTTCTGCAACTAATATTCTTTTCAAGAAGTTATTCTCAGCAAGTTGCAGTTATTAGTTGTTTATCTCTTATATAGTATATAGAATTTTGTGTATCTGCTTTTGTTTAATAAGTTGAAGCAGAAGCTGAAGTTGAAGCTCTTGCTTTTTATGATAACAAACCTGAGTGCCTTCTTTAGCATTGGTACTGTTGAGACGAATATAATTACATGGATGAAATTCCCAGGGTGGTGTTGTCTGCGATTTAATAAGGTAATACCTCCACCTAATACCACCATCTGCTTACCACACTTACTAAGTAGATTTTGTACCTAAACCTCACCAAACTGAGACAGTTTTACAATGTAAACAGCTTGTGTAATGTCATGTGAGTTATGTCATGTGACTTACATAGTTAAGGTCCAATGAGGATGTGTAACTATTTAATGTAGGGTTTTATGAGGTACTTAGTCAGTGTGTTACCTACAGTAGATGCCAGTCGGCATGCCCCCAGTTAGGAACAACAGATAGGAGCACTAGCACAGAAGCCAAGCAATGTACTGCTCTGGATGGGTCACCAATAAAAGGTTGCCCCTCAAAAAAGTTTCACCTAAAAAAAACATAAATATCTCTTTAATTGTGCATTATATTTAAAATGTTTTCACTGCAAAGTCCATCGGCAAAAACAGTCACTTTACTTTGCAGAAGACGGGAGTTGCTGGTGTGCCTCTGCCTCCATCTGTTAGTTTGTTTGTTATTGTGTGACAGGTGAATCAAACCCGTCTTTTTAAAACACCGAAGCCACACAAGAACGTAAACAAACTAACAGATTTAGGCAGCGGTAGACTGGCAACTCCTGTGTTCTGTAAGGTAAAATGATTTATTTCACCTATGGAGTTTGGTTGGTTTGGATTATTTCCCATCAGAATATTTGGATAATTTTCCCTCAGAAAAGGCTGTCTGGGCAAAGAAAAGTGGTGAAAATATTCTAAACGTAAGCGTACACTGGCATCTACTGTAACTAATACACTGACAATGGATAAGTCCCTCATATAACCTCACATTTAATAATATAAACTCTCCCTTTAAAAAAGATCCTGTGTAGTTAGTTGTTCATTTTTGTCCGGCGTCAGTTCGTCTGTGTGACCTTGCACTAAAGGATACCAAATACATGAAGGAAAAAAATCATTTCATCTGCTCATTGCCATTTAAAAGACTGTTTGTATTTTGTACTTTTGTTACACTTGTCTTTTTTACTTTCTGTGTGCAGAAAATGTCAATATCTGAATTGTCTTTGAGAAAATATGGATTGCAAGCTTTTTCAGTTCAGGGATGCTTGTGTCTATTGCAATATTTTTAACTGGTAAGAAGACATCTACAGCATATTTTACACACGAAAATTAAGTAGTTATACTCCAGAGTTTCATCCCAGCTCTGATGTCATAAAACAGATGTACAGTAGAAGCATCTTCTTAGCACAAATCCTTCATTACCGCATCAGTGAGGCTATACCCCTGCTGCGTTTACCCTGACTGGATTGAGCACTAGGCCTACTGCTCCCGAATCCACACTGCTCACCAAACCATAGCAAATTGTCCTGATTGGCCGACATGGAGAGGAAGTCAGGGCGCTTGGGTTCCTGCCTGATGCGATTTATTGCCCTGCACACAACAGACTAATGGCCCATTGGCTGCAAACAGGGAGCAAAAAGAGGCTGCTGCTGCTGCTAATGAGGACTGTCTGTGAGAAGAAGGTAGAGAGAGGAAGACCAGAAAAGAGGTGAAGACACAGAGAGAGACACAGAGAAACAACACAGGCTGAAAGGGAGGGGGGATGGCAGATGGAGTGAAGGGGTGAGAGCGAGAGACAGAGATGGTGACAATAAGCGGAAGAAGCAACAGAAGTGGAGAGTGGGAGGAGGAAAAAAAAGAGAAAAAGGAGGAAAGAAGAGACAAGAGACGGACAGCCGGAGTGTGAGGAAGAGGGAGAAATAGGCCAAACAGAGCAGAGCAAAGCATTACTGTCTGTGCAAAAATAATGTAATTACTTAGTGTATGTTATTACAATTCAGTTTGAAATCAGTAATTACATCACAATAACTAATGACTAACCCTGTTTTGTTTTTTGTTTTTTTTGGGGGGGGGCTTAGTTTATAAAAAATATATACATTCTACTACAATATATAAAAAAGATAATATAACAAGAACAAGAATAACATACATATATACAATAAGAAGTGTGTAAAGGTATGTGCTTTATCTACAGTATAAACATAAAACAGCAATATATGGAAAATAAAAGATAATTAGAAACATGAGAATGAATGTAAGAATTATGCACAAGATTTGTATCAAGCTGCAATCTTATATAACAGCGTAATAACAATGCTCTATGTATTGCACACGTGACTTATTGTATGACAGTCAGTAGTGCACAGGAGTTATATATGGGAGGGTTGTGTTGTCGCTGACTCAGTCACCAGCAGGGTTCAGCTATCGATCAGTATGTGAAACCTGCTTTTTATAGCATCAAACACCTAAAGAATGACCTGAAATGATAGAAACCATTTTTGTGAAAAGTTTATTTGACACGTATTTTGGTTTTTTAGTTTGTCCCGTGTCTTGTCTACTAAAATGGAGGTGTGGAATTTATGAGCTATACTGCAGCCAGCTCTGTGCTCCCTAGTTAACTATCAAGCTTGAACTATCTAAGTTAGCTAGCTAGTAAGCCAGCATTTTACTCACATTTGTAATAAATTATAAAATGACAATGATATGTCATCAGAGATCAAGGGAATGTGTTAATTTGAAATACCCCCTTTGCAGTTTCTCTTCTGGGCCAAGGTGCTTTTGTTTTCACATTTCATGTTTATTAGAGTTCAAATTAATGACGAATGTTGTAGATATTTATAATGGTTAAATTGAGCAATATGTGTAATGGAGTCTAGCATCACCAGCGCAAGATGGCAGCGTTCGTATGCAAGATATTTTGGCTTCGGTTTTGTACAGTGGGAGAAAGTGAAGCTGCGGCATCCATTTATGTCAGTGGTCCGCTTGAACCGATGTCTTGTTTTCTTCTTCTGCATATGTATAATGCAGATGTGATGTGTGGGCGTTGCAGCATTGGAGTTCTTGGAAGATGTCTTTGACAGAGCTGTAAGGGAACATAGTATTACCAAACTACATTATGTTACTTCTGCTGTTCAGTAGGTAACATGTAATGAGTAACTGATAAGATTTGCAAATAACTCACCCAACATTGAAAAAGACAAAGGAGCAGCAAGGACAAACAAACAAGGAACAAGAAAGAGAGCGGACAGTGAAAGAAGAAAGAAAGAGATGGCAATAACAAAGCAGGAAAAGTACAGAAGAAAGGTGAAGAAAATTAGACATGAAGAAGTGAGAAAAATGATGAAAGAAGGATCTCAGTATTAGAACAGTGTGCACTCACTCTTGACAGCTCCTACTTAAATCACATGGTAGGCACCAGTCTCACACTTGAGCAGAAGGACATGTCCGCACTGGTTCAAACACGTGTACCACATACACTGATACACACACAAACACACACATGTAGCTGTGTAGTTTGTGTGCACTGCTTGTGACCAGAGGGCCTCCAGTTCAAATCCCTGCCTTTCCTACAGGGATGAAAGTGCTCCGGCCACCTGCAGCACAGTGCTTTTGTAAGGCTCTTAATTTCCAGCAGCTTGAATGGAAGCTGCTCAGCGGTTGCATTGTGTTTGTACGCATGTGTGCTACCCACACAATTAGAATTCAAATGCATCCTGAAACACTGCAGGACAAACAGCCACGGGGGATGTACTTTGCAATCATGGGTCCATTTTTCTGTTCCGTTCAGCTGTATGGTTCAATTATTTATGTGTATGACCAGTTCAGCCACATGTGGTACTTTAATCTACAGTATTTGTTGAGTATGTACATGTGAAACATATGACTGTGTATTTTGGTTCCTGTGAGACAATTAACTACAATAAGTAATCTCTGTGGCCCCTGCTGAAAAGTAGAAAAGTAGTTTTGAAAAAAGAAACACTTTACAGTAAATACCATTTTTTAAAATGTATCAAATATGTCCTTGTTCAACACACAGGTATTGTACAATATATACAGAATATAAAAGTATCATCATGTTGACGCCCTCCCTGTCTTTCTCTCTTCCCATTTCATTGCATTGTGCATTTTCATTGAACTTTCCCTGTCATTGCCCACCTGTCCACTAGATGCCCACAGAGACCCTGCCTTCTCTCCGCACACCTGTTGCTCATTCCCTTGAACAGCCTCCGGTCTTTTATCCCTGGTGTGCGCTGCCCTTTTTCCTGTCCTCATTTTCCAGACTGTCAGTGTGGTATTGAAGGAGAAATTTGTAATATATTTTCTGGACTAAATCATAAAATGAACACAATATGTCATCAGAGATCAAGGAAACATGTTAAGTTGGAATCCTCGCTGCTTTTAACGACGCTACAGCCGTGGTGTTCTATTCTTGTCTGATAAAATTGTTTTTGTTCGCTTTATGTCAATTAGAGTTCACGTTACATTGCATAATGTTTGTCGAACTAAGTGTCTGTTTTTGAGTTGAAAGATATCATTAATAATCTTGTAGAAGGAGTAGATGTTTGCAGTGATCACCTGTGCCCAGCCACTCCACTTTGCAGTTGCAATGATTGGCAGCAGCTGCAGACAATCCACAATCAGGGCCTGGTGCTTAAAAGCAGGGAGTTTGCTGCTGAACAGGGCCAGTGGGCCATTCAGCAGAGGGCTGTCTGCGTGTCTGCAGCCAAGTCCTGTGATGTCAGGCTAGGCTGCCTGTTGTTAGCATTTGTGTATTATGTGCCTTGCTAGCCTCTCTGGTGAGCAAGGACACTCGATGTCTCATGTGTTTTGCTAGCCTCACTGGCTAGCAAAGATACTCGTTGTCTTTAGTGTCATGTGGAATCCACTCATTGTCTGTTAGTATTTTAAGTTAACATTTATTGCTGTTGGCTTTACTGAATTTGAAGTTAACTTAATTTGCTCTCGATTTGTTAAAAAAAACAACATTTGTTTACACTTTGTCTCAGTTTTCCTATTGTAACTCCCTTCATCCCCTAGCCCAGACTTTAGGGGTGTAACACTTGGGCTTAAAATATCCTGTCATAACTCTTTGCACTGACTGTAACCAGAGCCATCAGTGATGTCACAGGGCCTCGCAGTACACCTGCACATCAGAACTTAAACTACAGGAGGTCAGCATAAACGCAGACACAGAGAAAAAAAAGCTATTCTGAGGCTGAGCTTCAAGGCAGCCAAGCATGCAGCTGTTTAGCTTCAAGTGCACACATTTAAGTCAGTGATGCCATTAGCCGACAACCTTGATGAACCTAAATGAGTGTGTGTCAGAAGAAACGAAGCAACTCTGCTCCGGTTCCCTGACAAGTAAATTACATTTCAAGTAGTTTCATTTAGTATACTAAAACAAGTTGGGCCACACACCTTCAGCCTTCAGTCATTCTCTTTAATGCTTGCAGGATTAATGGGAGTGGTGCCAAACATCTTTTTAGAGCGCTCTCACAACAGACTAACGATGTTTCACATCACATACGAGGAGCGAAGGTTTGTTATGATCAAGATCTTTCTGATTTGCTTCTGTTGTTATCAGCCTGTGTCTGAGCCGAATGCCGAGTCTGAAACACTCATCACAGCACATCACAGCATGATGCAACAGAAAACTCCCACTTCACTCTATTTTTTTTTCCCCCTTTTCTTACCCCACACTCACACTCCCCCTTCCCAAACACCCACACCTCTGCAGGGCAGTTAGCAGAACCAAAAACTTACATCTATCGGTCCATCTGTAAGAACCCATCTGCAGGAGGCACAGAATCTACTGTATATACAACCTCTTCCTTTCTGACTTAACTGACTGTGCCCTGCAGTGGACGGTCTCCAGGGTGTTAAGGTCCACGCAGGGAGTTATTCCCACAGCAGTGCTGCGGAGCGAGCTGTCACCGGCTCAGCAAACAGGAGGCACAGAGGCTAAACGCCTGTTCCTGCCAAGGGAACAAGGAAGCAGAGGAGAAAAACGATGGACGGGAGCAAACGGCACATCACTGCCTCCATTTAAGCTCTAAGAAAAGATGGATTTTTCCAACCCTTTGCTTTAACAAGTGCTGAAAAGGTATCCGCCTCACATTCCTTCATTATTCTGCATCTGTCCTGACTTAGTACTGTACAGAGCCATTGCAACGCTCCATCTTCATTGCATTTATCTTTAAACTGCCCTGGATTGATTATTTTTTAAAACTTAATTGTGTGAATTCAGAAATTTTTCTTTGATCGAGCCAAAGTGTAATATTATTTTTAACTGGGACTCTGACAATACATTTGCATGTATTATTGTAGCAGTGCAGTATTTCAAATGTGTGTCATGCTGTGTACAAATTATCTTGGGTTTAACAATGCCACAGAATTGTTACTGTAAGTAACAGCTATAATGAAGATGCTGTATTTACAGTAGTGCGTAATCCCTTCATGATAAGGAGGTGCTGTGAATCTCAAAGCCAAGACTGAAGAGTGACACCCAGTGGCCACCTGTAAAACTCCCTGCCCCACCAGAGCTTCACAGGGATCTGAGAATTTTTACAACTGTGTACCTGACGGCCCAATCACTGCATACAATCCCATCTGTCAAGCCAGAATGATAGTTAAAAAGACGCATAAATATATGAGAGGGATCAGTTTCAAAGTTTGATCATCCGAGCACCAGCCTTTGCAAAACCGTCCGTGTCCTCATGTGTTCATGATTTAGTCATACTGGAGTCCTCTTTTTGCTGGTTCCTCCGTTTGCCAGCTATTTTCATCACTACCCCTCTGACGCAACAGCTCAGCATCCATCTCGTCAGTTATTACCATCAGAAGTAACACTTGAATCGAAATCGATGCCGTCAAATTCCTTGCTTTGATCTATTATTTCTAACCTTAAGTCGAGCTCACACTACTTAAGATCATTTATGCATGTTGCATGTGAGGGGAATCATAACTTATCTGACTTAAAGTACAAGTGGTGCGTAGAAGATCAGGCTGCCAGACTTTTGTTTCTGTAAATGTAAATGACCTTGGAGTAATAGTTACACAGCTGTTCAAACAGAAGGGGAAAAACACAGTGCAGTGCATCGTGTCTGTTTAAAGTTTTGAATAGTTTGCTGACAGAAGAGGCAAAGAATCTAATAAAGGTTCATGATAAATAATATTACATTACAAAAATGATGTTGCAGACAGGATGGGTTCAAAAAAAGAGAGGAGACTCGATTTCCAGTCTGTCTGTAGCAGCATTTTGGTTCTTATTAAAAGAAGAAACCAGCTGAAGAAAGATGGCTTACAACACAAAGTGTGCAAGTAAAGAAAAACTTGCTTCAGAGCAAACAAAATGTCACATTGTTCCCTGAAATCTTAGGAATATAAAAAATTTTATATTCCTTTGCAATGCTTATTGAGAAATCACAATGGTTTCACATTTGCAACTTCATTTTGCAAGAAATTAAGAAGGTAACAAAACTACTTGGTTTTGGATAAAATAAGTTCATTACTTAACGTACATTTGTTTGAACCATACATCCACCTGACCTCCTCCATATGTGTCTCACTCTTTATCCTACTGTACATCACCTGACTTCAGTGACACATCAAAACATAACTCTAGATTTATTGTTTACAAGGTTTATGAAATAATTTGATATCATAAAAATGGTGTTGCAGGTGAGATGGGCTCAAAACCAAAAGAGGAGACTCCAGTCTCTGTGTTGCAGCATTTTGGTTTTTAATTAAAGGAGCAATATGTAAGAATTTCACATCCAAAAATTAGCAGTCCAAATAGCGTCTATGGTCTTGAGTGCAACATTGTAATTTGACAATAACAAGCGACACGTCCTGAATTGTAAGTTGATCAGCAGTTTATAACTGTCAATTGTCTGTCAGTGTAAAGTTAAGCCGATTATCTTGAAAACAAAAGCACGCTGCTCTGAAAATACACACTCTGGAGTTTGAGTTCAGTGACTGCCTGTCTCACTGCCTGCTAGACTCCATTAACATTGTTCAGTTTAAGCATTTTAAATATCTACTCCTTTTAAAAGATTATTGATAATTTCTTTTAAATCATCATAAACAGACACTAACTAATTCAGCCAACATTCAGATTTAATTTTACCTCTAATTAACGTGGAACGGGCAAACAATAACACAAGTTACAGACCAGAAAAGTAATTTCAAAGGACACCACGGCTGTATCAGCGTATTTCAAATGAGCACATTTCTCTGATAACATATCATGGTCATTTTATGATTTCATACAGTACAGATTTCTCCTTTAAAGGAAGAGAGAAGCAAGAGAAAGCTCACAACATAAAGACTGTGTGTGAGTACAGTACGGGAAACTTGCTTCAGGGCGAACAGCATGTCACATTTGTACCTTATAATAAAGAAAATGAATCATAATGACTTCACATCTGTAAGCTTTATTTTGCAACATGTGAACCAGAACTCACAGAGATGTAGAAGCTGCTTTCATTTAAAAGGGACCTTTTCAAGTTGAGATTTTGCTTCAAAGATTATGTGTACTGTACCTGAACCTTTTACCGTATCATTACATTCCCAACAGACAGAATGAAGGTCAAAGCAATATTGCTGACATTTCTGTTGGCCAATAAACACAATAAATCATTGAGCAAATGGGAGACAGGTGTGTTCTCTGGCGACAATTTGCTTTTTTGTTGTTGTTTTTTCTTTCTGTTTGTGCATGTATCAGTAATCCTTCCAATATTTTATAAGATATTCATGAGTTTAGGTTAAGTACGCAACATAAAATTCATTCATAAACAAATAAAAACAAGTACAAGGTTTCACTTGTTTACCCTGGAGTGGCGCCTGGAGCACAGTTGTTTGGCATCGGCGCAGAGCTTGTACCTTTGAGACTCTTTCGTATTCTAATGTCTTTTTTCCATTGCTGTATTTCAATAAATTAATATGATACAGCAGTATTGAAGAAAAGTGTGTTGTAAATATTTGTCTGAGCATATCCCCTCTCCTGATTAGGTTATCCCAGCTTTTATTTTATCTTCCACTTTACCTTTTTCCATTTAGACTGATTCATTTATTTCATCACAAACATGAGTGTTTTTCCCTTTTATCATCTGGCAACACCTTAAACTTTTTTTCAGCTCTTTTTCTGCCCATCTTTCTAGTCTCTATAAGCTTTTATCTCTTGCCCTCACTCACATATTTCATCTTTTATTTTTTATTTATTTAGGCACTATTATCCAGAGTGAGAGAGCAACATTACAATGATCCTTTGCAAAAGTTCTTTTTCATTTCGTTATTGTTTCTCCAGTCTTTAATTTGATTATACTTGTCTCTCAAAAACACACAACTTTTATTCTACACAAAAAAAGTACTTTTACCTATCCACATAAAATAAAAGAATACTTGCCTGTCACTGTTGCAAGCTGTTGGCTTTGATGCAATAACCCTTTTTCTGCAGAGAAATGCACAGGTTTTCATGTCACCTTTGATTTGCAATGATAAAGTGAAATAAAATCTTTTGTTTTATTTTTTTTTTTATTTTTCCTACTTTCCATTTCTGTCTGCTTGCGTTTTACTTTTGCATCTCCCCCTTCCTCTCTAACCTTCCAACCATAAAGAAACCCAGAAGCCATACCTCTCAGGCGCAGTGGAAGCCATCTGACATGCTCCATTACGTTGTGCTTGTTCCAATTAAAGCTGACACCATTTGCTGTCAAGAGCATGGTGATACCCTGCAGAAAGGTAACCCACCCCTGCAACACCCGCTGCCCAGGGGGTTTAAGTGTTTCTGGATGTATATTATGTTGTTACAAGGAGATCTATACTGTCAGATGGACATCCAAAGCTCTCCCCTGCAGGAAAATGTGTGCATGGCATATGTGTGTTAACAAATGAAGTTTTTAAACCAAAATGAGAAACTGATGATTTAACAGCAAGCTAATATCACACAAATGAATTGCCTATGCTGCACGTAATTGTGGGTAACTCAAGTTCAAAGTGGTGATAAGAAGAATTTTGCCCAAAATGAACGTCGACATTAAGAAAATGAACCATTAGAGTGAACAGACTTCTCCGTAGAGAGCTGTAAATGCAGCCTACTCAAAGGCATAAATCTCACCATCTCATCTGCTAAGGGATTTTTCTCCCAATCTGGAATGGCCAGTGTCACTTTCACTGATCCCTCACTGGCTTCCCACTCACAAGATGCAATGAACATGAAAATGACATTCGGGGCGGAGGTTTAGCTCAGTTGGTAGAGCATCCGCCCCATGTACTGAGGTTGTTAGTCCTCTGCAGCGGCCGCTGGTTCGACTCCCGCCTTCGGTCCTTTGCTGCGTGTCATCCCCCCTCTCT
The DNA here is from genome assembly GCA_027495735.1 of Lutjanus campechanus. Taxonomy (NCBI): domain Eukaryota; kingdom Metazoa; phylum Chordata; class Actinopteri; order Lutjaniformes; family Lutjanidae; genus Lutjanus; species Lutjanus campechanus. The sequence goes on along the minus strand of JAJHUR010081371.1, from coordinate 76 downwards.
CTGCCCCATTTCCTGTCTACTCTTCAGCTGCACTATACAATAAAGGCACAAAATGGCCAAAAAAATAACTTAAAAA
>JAJHUR010081370.1:0-13228 GCA_027495735.1 Lutjanus campechanus | reverse complement strand
GTGTGTGTGTGTGTGTGCTGTTCAGGTGACAATGAGACTCGAGGCCTTTATTTTCCATGGTAAACCACAACAGGCTTAACCTCGCCTAACTGTACACAACGAACACAGACACACACACATGCACACACTCTAACAGAGAGGGAGAGAGCGCTGCACTTCAGAGAAGACCCTTATTGTCAAAGCGGAGTAAAGATTTTGCCCTCAGTACATTTTTTGTGTTGCAAATATAAAATGGAAGCCTCACTCTTGTTGCTGAGCTTCAGATAACACTCAAATACACTCATATAGCTCTACTGAAGTTGTTTATGACGTCTCTCTCGCCACAAACAAGAACAATGGTGAAGATTGGAATATCCAGATTACATTTTATGCAAAAGTCTATTTCAGCCACTGAGGAGATAACGGCTACGGTTCAATGCACATTATCACTTATCATTCTGAGTAATTGTAAGAACTGTGCTGACAAAGCAACCTTTAAAAAGTACTATGAATCAATATATTTACTGCTATTAACTGCTTGTGAAACTGTGTCTTAAATAACTCTGTGCAAACAGGGGAGGGGAGGCATTTGTAGATATGGTGAAAAAGAGGAGGGGGAGTTGTGAGTATTGGGATATGTGTGTATATGCTCATATCTCCTCTATATTAATATTTCTATAATTTAGTTTAATTTATTTATTTTGTTATTTTTCTCAAACTTTATGCCTGGCCATCACCTGCCAGAACAAGAAAATAAAAAGCTTTGAATATAATATTTTTAGTCTCAAAATGGACACATCAGTTTTAATGGTGTCATTCAATATATCAGATGAATAGAGCCTCCTTTGGGTGGGGTGTGGGTACTTGATTCGTTTAAGACAGAGGTTCTTTTTTTTTTTCTTTCTCAGCCATGGACCCCTTACAAGATAGAAGATATATACTGGGGACCCCCTCATGCATATCCCATGGATTAGAGAGAGCCGAGTTCCACCATTAATTGGTGACGTGTAGGTGATGTATGCTTGACTGACGAGGAAAGAAAGAGTTACAGATTGTTAGATTAAAATGTATTATATGATTTAGATTTTTATTTAAAAAATAAAAATATTTCTTGAAGTATGACACCTTTTGTAAAAACAAACAAACAAACATACAAAAACAAACAAACAAATAAATAAATAAATAAATAAATAAATAAATAATGTCCTATCAAGACAATTTAAATGTATGAATCAGAAAACTTTTCACACAAACTCTCTAAATAACTCAGTACCAAGTAGCACTGAAAAGTAGCCAAACAAAACCTGCATCTAAACAAAAAAAAAGAAGACAGTTTGTATGGTTTTACACATAGCCAATCACCACAAGTGTTTTGTTTGCTTTAATGTGACGTGTGATTGGACCACTACCGCAGCAGCTACAGCCCATACTTTCTGTGGTGTGGTGAAGTCAAATGCAGTGTATCTGACAGAATTGGCAGTTAAGAGATGCGCAGAGACACCACGAAAATGTTCAAAAGTATGGCCATAGTGCACACCTGATTCCAGTCACATGATGGGTATCTTTAAGGGTACTTTTGATTAGGGCCGTGCTGATCAGATACTCATTGTCGGGCCTATACAGTCCAAAGCCACTGGGTGAGATATGGGGGGGTCCTTCAAAGTTCTCTGGGTTAAAACGTATAAATAACATAAAGCAGCAGTGTTTCATATCTGCGTCATGTTGTGGGTGATGCACTTCTCCCTCCATGGGAGCAGAATATTTGTTTCACAGTTCGAGCATGCTGTTTTTAGATGGCTAGGTTAAGCAAAATGCATCCATAGAAATCTATTATTAAGACTTATTAAGGGAACTATTAAGACTCCTTTACATGCAAATAAAATGTATCACTCTATATATTTCAAATGCTAATAATGACTGATTAATGGAGGTTCCTTCACATGAGGACGCCTCATCTTGGAATCAGACTCTGCTAAATAAACTAAGTGGCAGCGGGGAGTCTTCAGGGACATTTGGGGACTTTCTCTCCCTGTGGTGAAGTGCACAAAAGAAAAAAAGAGAAGGAGAAAAATAAAATCAACAGTCTTCATCCTTGCTTCCTCTAATCAAAACAGCATACCACTGACTTGATGTTTAGCTAATGGATGCTTAATTGAAACCAGTATTCCCTCAACTGGCCTGGGATTAATGTGACTCTGCGGGGGGATCGACTGGAGCCGGGATGGCACTCACGCTGCGCCGCTTGTTTGTGACAGTGTCAGAGTTATGGCTGTCTTTAATTGGCAGCATTAAGACCCCGGGCGCATTTTTAAAGACAAACAGAAACGAAATGAGGGGAAGAAGAGGGAGACGGAGGGCGAAAGAATGAATGTGAGACAGAAGGAGAGTCGGGGAGGAGTGACGGTCGCCTCGCTCTGCAGCGCAGCGGGGGAGCCAACGAGTCCTCTGGGGTCCTGACAATGGACTGACTGTGCCAGTGCCTGCTGTAAATCTGCTTCTGTCTGGAGGGGGATCCGGCAAGGGGACCATAAAAACGTCATTGATGGAGTCTGTCTGACTGACTTCATGTCTGTCTGTTTCCCAAAAAAAAAAAAAAAGGCTAATCAATGGCGCCTATTCCACAATAATTACAGTGTGACATCTGCAGCTTGATGATGATGGATCGTTATATCAAAACAAATTATTTTTGCATCAGATTTATCGTTTGTTCCTTTATCAATAACTTTCCCCGACTTCTTTAGACGTTTCAACAATCAGAGTTCATTTATACTGCAATGTTAATGAAAGCTCACATGGTAGCATGAAAATTAGATTTGGCATCTTCCTTTAGCTGACGTATTCATTTTCTGATTGATTTTTTTTTTTTTAGGGTTTTGACTGTTTCAAATAATGTTTAGCACACAGTTAGGTAACATGGTCATTTCAGCTGTTAAATTCCCCAACAAGCTGTTTTTCATACTGTACTTTCCCCATATTTATAGTGACAGTGAGAAGCCGTAAAATCTGGGATTCAATCAACATGACTGTTACTGATATTTATTTATAATTGAAATTAGTCAGCATATATAGGATGACTAATTTTTTTTTTCCTCTGAGTGAATCAGGGGCTCTGCTTAAGTAACAACAGCGTGAAACCTGTGATGGCTGCACTTCAAAAACACACACACACACAAAAAAACCCTGAATACTGCGGTTTCAGTGTGCAAAACACAAACACATCTTTTTGTCCAGGTATCTAAAACACTGTAATTGTGATTTCTGTTGACATTAGAGGCCAAAAATCGACTCATCGCTGGGTACAGAGGAATCTAATTTTGGCTTGAAACTTTGTACTTTTGTAAAGGGAGTGTGCAAGTCCAAGGGAGGATTTAGGTGTCTGTACCAAGGTATTTTAGGTATTTCAAACAGTGCCCTGTTCTTAATACTATCAATTATGAATTTATCAGAAGCATGACTGAAAAAAACTCGCTATGCAATAGAAATGGTATCTTGGAATGCTTCATATCCTTAAGCTAAAAGCTTATGTAAGTCAATAAACATATTAGAAATAGAAAAAATGGCCTCCATGTGCCATGATACCACCACATGTCAGCGCCAGGTTTTGTACCCCATGTAGTGAAATTATGTCATTTTGAGCGTACAACGTAATGATCCAAAAGACTGAAGCCTGAGCTCTCTGCTACAAAAAGAATGAATGCTATAGCTACTATTTATTTTATTTTAGATTAATTCATGCAGGATTAAAATGGTAGAAACTGTTTATATAGTATTTAATAAAAGCCGATTATGTGTGTAATAAATAACAATAGCTACAAAAAGAAAGTATCTTGTTTGTGCAGGCAAGAGGGATAAAAACTATCAAAGACAAACTCAGTGAAAACGATTAAGTCTCAATCATTTTGGCTGTGGCAACTCTGCTGCCCACTTTGGTTTCTAACAACTCCACTTCCTCTTGTTGAAAGTGAAAACTGACTTGCAATGTGATCTGAATTAGCCCTGGATTTGTGTTCCTATTCCTTGAGTGCGGTGGTGAAACGGTTAAAGGTGTTCTTAAGGTGTCAGAGTCTGTTTCAACTGGGGCTGTGGTTTTGTTTTACCAGGTGCACAACGCGGTAACCGCTTCTCATTGTTTACTGCTAACTCCCTTCCGCTACTCTGCAGTTTATCTTCTCTTCCTTCATTGTTCTCTCTTTCATTTTATCAGCCTGTCAAATGCTCTCAGACTCTTCTGCAGCCACTTTCTCCTTTTTCTCCTCCATCATCTTTTTCCTCCATCTGATCAACCCAATCTGTACCCGTCTGATAAATCAGATGATGTGTTTCTTTTGTTCTTGACTTCCTGCCCACCCACCTCTTCCCTTTCATCTGTCCTTGGTGTGCATACAGTGTTTCCCACATACATGCCCTGTACTATGTGCAACACCTACACCGTCACGCACGCCCACACACTGTCACACACACACACACACCGACCACAGTGCAGTGCACATCACGGTTGCTCTAGTTTTTGTTTGGCCCTGAAAACTGCTCACACAAGCCGATTTACCACAATAACTTCTCACACACCTACACACACACGCTCAAAACACTGATAAAACATGCTTTCTGAGCTCCGAAACTAAATATTTCAAGTTGTAGCATTAAAGCTCCTTGTTTTTATTATTTGTGTCTCTGTTTCAGGTTTTACTCCCTTTTCTTAACTCCTCCCTTCCTCCTTTTCAAGAGAACATCGCCCCTTCTCGTTTCGTCAAGGCTACCTCTTCTTCCTCGCCTCTCATTTCCATCAACTCTTAAAATCCCGACACAATCATCTGACGCACGATTAACATTTTCTCTGTGTTTTTGTCTTCTCTCTCCATCATATAAATGAAGACCGATTGGGAAAAACACGTTCTCATCGCGTGCCTGCCTGTGTTTGTGCATCTCTTGAAAGAGTGTTTGCTCTCAGTGGACCAACAGAAAAGGTTCCCATGACCACAAAATGTGGGGATGGGTGTCTTTCCCAACTCCACAAAACAGGCCCAAACAAAGGTAGGAAATCAATTTGACGCAGAGCCGAGCTCCTTTTGAGGAAACCTGTTGAAGAGGGAATTCCTCCGTCGTCCTTTTCTGGCTTAAAAACGACATTAACACATGGAAACAGTGCCAAAACATAAGAGTTTACACAGACTGGAGAAATCAGAGCACACACACACACACACACACACACACACACACACACACACACACACACACACACACACACACACACACACACACACACACAATACACAATACACACACACACAGACACACCTCTGGCAGCAAGCTGCAACACATTCACCTGGGATTCATTTTCCTCCTTCTGTGCCGTCCTTTGATGGCACATGGTCATTTTAACATGACTACTGTAGCTACCTTAAACTAATAACACAGGCACTGACACGCTTGGCATCGACAAGCCTTGTGGCAAATCTGCTTTACGGCAAGAAGCAGGAAGAGGGCGCTGGTCTTGTCTCCGCAGTCAGAGCCAAAGCTTTCAGAGAAGCCATGGAAAGACAAGAAAATCAGAGGACTAAAAATGGGACAATATGTCATATTTATGCTGAGATGTAGAGGGTCTTAAGGGACCAAATGGTACTTTTATGTAACAACAACTAGGCCACAGCATTTTACAAACCGGATATTGTTTATATTGAGGTTTGTACCAGGGTTTTTGATATCTCTGTTTGTACCTTGTAACCAATGCAACCAATGTTACAGTACTGCTCTGTTTGTGGGTTGAATCGAGCTGAAGAACTGATGTGCTTTTGTTATCTTAGTATGAGCTGTTTATATCTGCAGAGGGCCCGATTCCTTTTGCAACACCATGTTTCTACAGCCGCCAGTAACGGTCAAACCAAACACTGGTCCTTTAACATGAGGTGGGTGTGTTAGCCTGGGCTCCGCTAATAAAAGAGAAATGTGCCTCTTGAAAGCTCAAAATTACATCTTGTTTCTTCTTAGCTGCCAGCTAATCATGTAGCTAAGCTGGAGGGCGTGTGAATTCGGCAGGTTTGCTGTGAAGACGGGACTCCTTGACATCCGAGTACTGTGTTGCTGTGGGGCAAAGCCAGCTGTTGATTGCCAATTATTTTGATAATTGATTTTCAAGCAAAAATATCAAACATTTGCTGTTTCCAGCTTCTTCAACACAAAGATTTGCTGCTTTTCTTTTCATTTATGAAGAGTCTTTGGGTTTGGGACTGTTAGTCGGACATAATAAACAAGTTGAAGACGTCACTTTGAGCTCTGGGACACTGTGATGAGCATTTTTCACAATGTTTTGACATTTAATAGATGTGCAGATCAATCGATAATGAAAATAACTGTTAGATGCAGCTGTTAAAACACAATCCCTGATTTTTTTATTTCAATATGTGATGAGTGGGTATGGAGGCTTTGGATCTGTGCTGAGTAACAGAGAGTGATTATTTTTGCTGATGAGTAAACCACAGTGTTCATATGGTTTATTTATCTAGAAAATGCTCTTTATTTATTGATTTATTTTTAAAGGAGATGATCCTCATCATAGATTCCAGTCTATGAAACTTTACAAGAGGGATGAACATCTCAGATACATCCATAAGGTTCGGCCTCATTTAGTGTTTTGATGATGGTGGTGGTGAGCGTTATCCGACATGTCGCTCCAAAATCTCCTGTAAGTGCTCAGTTGGATTGCGATGTGCTGATTGTGACAGCCTCAACATATGATTCACATCATTTTCATACTCATCAAGCCACGGAAACATCTGCATTTGTTGTTTCTCTGCTTATTCATTCAGTTTTTTTTCCTTAAATTCATCACCCTGGTTCACACATCATAATCCTGAATACCTCAATCTTGGTCTCACTTGTTACAGTCCTTAAAAGAAAGCATCACAAGTAATTTGATGGCTAAATTGTACACGTACAGTGTTTGCGTAGAAACACAAGAAGCGTTTTGCAACATTAAATGTGTACAACACGAACAATTAAATTTAAAATAACGATTAACAAGCAAAAAAAAAATGGATTTCTTGTCCCCGTCTTGTTTTTCAACTATGCATAATGTGTGTGTATGTGTGTGTGTGTGTGTGTGAGAGAGAGAGATGTATGTTAGTGTGTCAGCCTGCATGAAGAGGAGGAAGGAAGTGAAGACATACAGTAAAGCTTATAAACTACTGAGAGTGTATGTAGTATGTGTAGGAGAATGAGGTTTGGCCTCTGTGTGTTTCTCAGTGTAGTAAATGTGTGATTATATGTGTGTATGTAAGCCCAGTATTAGTGGTGTGTTGGACTTTTGCATGTATGTTTATGAGTCATGTGTGTACATGATGGAGAAGGCTGCTTCTTTCCCTCTGCAGATGAGTATCATACGAGGGAGGATTAGACTTCTGCTCCTGTGTGTGTGTGTGTGTGTGTGTGCATGTGTGTGTGATCACAGCCATGTGTGCTGGGCTGCTTCATGCGGCTGTGGAGGCTCCAGCTGGTCTGGGCAGAGCCACGGGCACGGGGTGGAGAGGGGCGGAGGAGGAGGACGGGGTTTGAGTTTCATTCAGTCGACTATTTTTATCAACACTATTTTAATAAAGTGCACATTAAAATGATGATAAAGGTCGGCTGAGGTTTGGAGGGTGAGATGAGCGGTGGAGGAGGGAAAAGTCATCACAGGACAGGATCAATTACCAACATCAGCACAACGAATGCGGATGTTTACTCACACTGAAAAGCACATGATGATAAAAAAAGTGACTATATCAAATAATTTTCTCGTCTGTTTTTGAGTCAGTTTGTTACCTTGGTACTCAGATCAATAACTAACAAGCCTGCCAGGTGAGACAGAGGAAGAGTCAGTCAGCAACATCCATAATTTCACAGCTTCACCTCATCGTCAGACAGCCTTTTCTAACAGGAAACCGCCATTATATGAGACAAATATTGCTCTCGTCAAAGCAACAGTGATTTTACCTCACAGAATACAGGATTTGCTGGTCTTCCACTGCCTTGATTAGCTTGTTTGTTTATTATTGTGTGACTTTGGTGCATTCAAAACAACCCTTTAAAACACCAAAGTCACATAACTGATCGAGGATGTGGAAGACCAGCAACTCCTGTGTTCTCTGAGGTAAAATCACTGCTTTTCCCGATGGAGTCTGGTGGCTTTGGAGAGAGGGATATTTGGCTTATAAATACACATACATATTATATACTCCTGCTGCTTCTCCAAACTCGGGGCGTGCCAGCCGCCAACTGGAGGCTAATATTGACTATGGATAAGTACCTCATACAACCCAACTTAAAAAGAACATGTCACTTTAAATCTTAAAGTTTACTTTCCTGGGTTAGTCTTTGTACGTTTGCATGGATTAAAGTAATAGTTTGACATTTTGGGAAATGTGCTTATTATTTTGTCAGTTACTTAAAGGAGAAGATTGATGCTACTCAGCAGCTGGCATAGAAACAGTCCTGCATTTCACACTCGAATTTTCAGCTATTAAACAAATGAGATTCTTCATTTTCTTTGGACTGGGTAACGGGCTGTAGCCTTGTATTTAACAGAGAGATATGAGAGTGATAGTGATTTTTTAATCTAACGTTTCAGTGGAAAGCGAATAAGCGTACTTTCTAAAGTGTTGAACAATGCCTCCTCCACAGCAAGATTATAAAGTGATTTTGGGTACTTTGGTATCTCACCTACATGTCATAAACACAAAATGATTGCATCTTATATAATAAATTGCATTCTTTGTATGAGATCACCATAGCAACATATTGTCATGGGTGTTGCCCGAATGCTGCCCAAATGTAAATGCTGTATTATCCTCATAATCCATGAATTATTTAGTCATTATTTAAGCAAAATGCAAGAAATATTCACAGACTTCTGCATCTCAGATGTGAGTATTTGCAGGTTTTCTTAGTTTACTTTGACATAAAAAAGTAAACTACTTTATAACATTTTAAGGTCCAAACAAGTAATATTTGTTGTGTAGTTAAAACTCATTCATGGATGCTTCATAAAGACTGATTCATTCCTAAAGATCGCAGGCTCTTTTTTTTCATATTTGTACCGTTGAGTTTCTGTTCTACTTTAGCGGAATTTGAAGGATTCTCAATTCGAGTAGCAGTGAGAACTAAAACAGGTTAGAAAGTCGCAGTGTCCTCTCAACACTCCTGAAGAGGAGACACTGGGAAATAAGGAAATTAAGAGTGAAGTCAGTAGATGAAAGTTAACGACCAGCTGAACAGCACATGCAGACATGCACACACAATAATCCCATCCTCTGGCAGATACACACTCATAAACACACACAACGAGATGTGAAGTTAGAATGGGAACACACACCTCCATCTCTCAGTAGGAGAGTGTAAACAGGTTGTAAATTTCCTTACAGGGACAGATGAAAGAGGCAGAGCACATGGCAAATTGTCGTGTTCAATCACATATGGTCAACACACCGACTGTGTTTGCAAACAGTAGACACACCATGTGTGGCTGAGACTGCAGGCTTATAATAGTTTAAAGTCAACACGAGTGGAGTTTCAGATTTACATTTCCAACATGTTAAAAAGTAAAAATATAAGAAAGATAACAACTAAACCAGACTAACCAATAAACAAACCCACAACAAATATTTCACACCTGAAAAGGAGCAGGCAGAAGTGAATACTTATCAAGTCTTACCCCTTTTATTTTTCATCAAAAACCTTGAGTTGTATGTAGTGAAAACTGGGGCAAACAGCTGGAATAGTCATGTTTAACACAATCAAATCAAAGTAAACATTCATAACACAGCAAGACCAACTAATCAGATTGAAACAAACAAAACAGCACAAATCAAAATCAACCTACACATCCTTGCCCTCGTCTTGCTGTGCTAGTTCCCCTTTCTGAGCATCCATCTCATATAATTTGTTTAAACTTACGTAGAGGAGAAATCTGTAATACATTTACTGTAAAAAGAATCATAAAATGACCATGATATGTCATCAGAGATGACTAAGTGTCTTGAGTTGTAAGAAATTATTAATAAACTTGCAGAAGCTTTAGATGTTTGTAACAGCTCGGTTGATCAGTACGGTAATGGAGTACTGGCATGCAGTGATACAGGCAGTGACTTAAATCTAAGTTCAGATTGTATATTTTCAGAGCAGTGGGTTTTTGTTTTCAAGATAATGGACCCCTGACTGTTATAAACAGCTGACCAACTTACAGTGTAGGACTCATCATTGCTTGTTATTCTCAATTTACAATGTTGTGCACATCCTGCACTCCTGCAGTGTTTCTGCAGCCTGCAGAGCTTCCTCGTGTCTGAGGAGGAGGAGGGAGGGAAACAACTCACTTCAGCCATAGAGCGTATGTTACATAGGATTTCAACCTATTTAACATACAGTTTATGGCTCCAACATGCTATTTGGACTGCAGGAGTCATTTTGCATGTGCAATTGCTGCATATTGCTCCTTTAATGTTGGACATGTTTTCATTTTGTCATTACACTTGTTGTTTAAAGTTACATTGTCATTCAATGAGATAATGAATGAAAAAATAAAAGCACTAATTTAAAAACACAATTTTCATTACTGAAATTCCTCTCACATTGTGCTGACTTGCTCTCTTTTGAAACAGTTTTTGGATACTGCTGGGGAATAACTGATTTTTTTTGCCTTATACATAATTTGACCTACTTTGAAGTCAAACTTTAAATATCAGTGCTTTTAATTTGATAAAGAGTGGGTTGGTTGCTTCTCTATATGTTGTTTTGTCTTAAATCTTAAGGGTCTCATTTGAAGGATGAATATTGGATTAGTGATTAGTGAGTATTTCTCTATACTTTCACACAGTAGGTTCTATATGGGAGAACAGTGAAGCAGTATATACGTATACTGTCTAATACCTGCATTTCACGTGCTTTTGTTAGTAGGTTAAAATAACCTCGACAAACTGAAGTGCATGTTTGGTAAAGAGAAATACTTTCTTTCTTTTCTTCTCTTAAATATTTTTAGCTTAACTTCTGTCTCAAAGTTTTAAATTTGTCTTCCTCCTGTACAACTTTGCATAATGCACATCATACTTGTTTGCTGGATGTACAAGCAGAGACGTGGCCGGGTGCCCAAAGGTCACTCGACTTTTCACCTCACATGAAGCAAAATATGACCTTTGTCTCCATGCTGATCTTGACCAGGGTCATTGTATGAGGTGGGACTGTTTATCCTGGATATTTATCATATTCTCATTCATCTAATTATTTGATCAATGTAGATCTGTAGATTTCATACAATGCATATTAAAATGATTTCATATTTAAGTACACATGTCAAATTAGTTTAAATGATGTGACATACACCTCAAAGAAAATTCCTGGTTGCATTGGTGTATCTGAGATTTATTCTTGTAATTCTTATGGTGTTATACATGACTTGGTTTCCTTTTTCGGAAAGTACAGGGTGACTGTGTGTGTGTGTGTGTTGCTATATATGGAGTGTGCAACTCTACTAATCTAGAAAGGTAGTGAATGCTTTATGAAACTGTTCTACAGGCTGATTATTGACAGTAATGAAGGGGAAATGAAAGAAGACTTAATTCCCAGAGGTCACGTGATTTCTTTATCAAAAAAACACTCTCACTCTAACAGAAACCCACAGAGGATAATGACCTCAATATCACTCAATTTCTCACAAAAACAACTGCAAACCTGTCAGGACCTGGATTTCTCATTGACATCAGTGTTTCAGAGAGGACAAATTCAGATGCTGCTGGCTTAAAATGACAGAACTGGACGAAACAGACATAAACTTTTGTCATAAGGAGAAAGCAGAGAAACGGTGCTGCACAGATTTAGTCAAAGTGGATGTGTGCATCTCCGCTGCAGATGCCGTTTAACCTGCTCTGTATAGATAAAGGCAAGCTGACAGATGGGTGGTGGCAGCCGTTTATTCAACAGTGTACTTTGAATTTTTTCCCTGACCGGGGAATCGAGAGGGAGGAGGGGGGGGGGATTCAGTGTGTTTACAGGTTGTGAGTTTGGCCCACTAACCTACTGACTCTATGTGTGTGTCTGTGTGTGCAGGAGCCTTTTTTAGATGACCAGAGAAACAAGTCACCACATGCTCGCTCTGGGGAGCTGCTGAACATCCAAACATGAAAACAACGACAAAGTACACACCAGGCGGTTATTGTTAATTATTTACTGCTGCTGGCTGGGTATTGGCTGCTTTTAAATGCATATTATTTTTTAAAGCAAATTTGGGTCATAAACAGTCATTTATTATGAATAATTAGGTATTCTTTAGAGTCAAATGCATAAATTTCCCAAACTTCACATAGTGTTCTGGTAGCCCCCAATAAACTGAATTCAACTTGAAGAAACATGACTAAGATCTGTTAATTTATATTTAACCGATTTAAATTCAATACAAACTAGTATCAGTTGCTGTGTCTAAATTAAATCTTATTATTATTTTTATTTTAACTTAATCTGGACATGTTACAATCAGTTGATTGTTGGCATTCTAGCCAAGATAAGATGATCTGTGACCGAGGATATAAAGAAAATGTATCAAGCAGCACGAAATTCTTTGTCATGTTGGACAAACTTTGTTGCATCAAATAATTTTGGTGTATTACAACTATCTCCTTTGAAGTTTAACCACACTTTCTAAGGTAGCTCTCGTAAACACGACATCGTAGACAAAAGATCCTGCAAAACTGCTGTAAAGAAGACCCATCATTTTTTTGGACACAGAAAGTTTTACATTAAAAAGGGAGGCGGAATAATGGCGTTACATTTCCACGTTAAATAGGCTGCATGAAAGCGACTAAAATGGTGGTTCAAGTGGAAACTTTTTCTGGAATGCCCAATATATATACATGTATAGTCTTTTTTTTTTTTTTTGGATCAATCATTAACAATGATAGGGGAAACAAAGGATCCATGTTGAATTTCAGTGAAATAAAGATCAACAAAATACCATCATCAAATGCTTGTTTGTTTATTTTTCCTACAACTTCAACTTGGTTTCAGTCCATATTTATCTCCTGGTCATCCACGCCCCCCCTGCAGTGGAATATAGAGCCAAAGTTTGAGAACCACTGGGGTTAAGACAGGTTATGAGTCTAAACTTTTCTATCAGAAATTGAGAAACCGCATTGAACATTTATTAGAGAACCTAAAGGTCTGGAGCTACTCATTTTGCAGACTATTTTCATATTTTTAAATGATCAATAAATGTACCATGTGTGCTGTATGA
>JAJHUR010081368.1:0-19007 GCA_027495735.1 Lutjanus campechanus | reverse complement strand
TCCAGCTACATCACCAGGTGAACCGACTGACTCCGACACGTCCTGTGTTGTATTCACTGGGTTATGCTGCTCTGAGGTTAAACAGGTCACTTTGAGCCTCTTTCTCTCCAGACAACAGCGGACACATTCAGGTCTACTTCAGCATAAGGTGCAAGAAATGATGTGACTGTTCAGAAAACAACGCTGGGGCTTGCGTAATTTCTTCAAGACATCCTTGCCAGCTAAGGGCAGTCTGAGGTGATGCACTGTGTTAAGGTTTAACAGAGTAGTACCGCTGAGATCCACTACATTACCTGTCCGTACACCTTCGGCATGGTCGATTCACCGGTGCTCCGGCGGCTTCGATGCTGCGGGAAGGCGCCGGAGTCCGACCCGCCTTCAGCGGCTCTGCGAGCGGCCAGAGGCAGCGCTGGAGCCGCGGCGCCTCCTCCGTCTCCGTCTGCTAATTCCTCGTTCGCTTCTATCGTGAAAAACCCTCTGTTTTGCGGCAGCATGTAACGCTGCTCCGGGTGAAGACGAAGGGTCGACGAATTTATTCCAGCGACCCAGAGGACTATTAAATATAACGAACACCGAAGAGAGCGCTGCATCTCGCCTGCCTGTGATATCGCCATGTTTGTGTATGTTTGGCTTTTGGATTAGGTAAGACTGAAGAGCTCCTTCTACTGGCAGTGATGCCCCTGATGCTGCATTCACAAACCATGGGAATGTCGGGAAGGACTAGACTTCTCAGTTCAAAACATGCCTCAGTACTACACACAAAGGCAGTAAACATGCCTTCGATGCTCAACACTACGTCTGCGTTTATTGAGACAAACGTCGAAGTGGAAAACACAAAAATAAATACGAATTAGAAAAACTGTATATATAAAAATATAAAAAACAAAAACAATACAATTATTAATATATATATAAACACATAGATGTGTATATACATACTCATATACATGAATCAATCAATAAATTGCGCTTCGAACAACGAACACAAAACATTTAGAGCTGCAACAACTATTATTAATCAACTATCAAATTAATCTGCATCAATTTGATAATCAACCATTATGGCTTATTTTTCAAGAAAGAAATTCCAGATTTTGAAATTTCAGCTTCTTAGAAATGAATGTTTCTTGACTCCTCTCTGCCAGTAAACTGAATATTTTTTGAGTTGTAAACAAAACAAGACCTCTGAGGACGTCATCTTGAGCACCATTTTCTGACATTTCATGGCCCAAACAACTAATCAAGTAATTGAGAAAATAATCAACCAATTATTCAATGATGAAAATTATCGTTAGTTGCAGCCCTAAAAATACTATATTGGGCTTTCACTGTATTTTTTATTGAGGTAATCCTAAAGTAACAGAGAGTAATCAAGTTACATTATTTTAATGTTGTGATACTTGGATTACATTACTGACTACATTTTTAATGTAATAATTGATTAAAAAAAAAAAAATCTAATTAATTAATTAGTGTGTAGGATTTTGTGGCACCTAGCTGTGAGAGTTCAGATTGCAAACGCCTTGCATCACCCTCCCTTTCCAAGCATGTAGGACGAGGGTCAGAGACATTTTAACCACAAAAGAAGAAAAAATCTCATTGAGGAGCAACTATTAAATTCTTTATTTTCCTCTGAGACTTTTTTTTCACACATAGCAAGCCTGTTGAGGCTGAAGACTAGCCACTGGCAAATTTTAGAGCAGTAGACATAAGAGTAAGTTATTACGCACAGTAAAATTGACAAAAATATTAAAAACTAGAATAATGAGAAATTAAAATTACAAATTACAGAAAGACATGTTATATATTCATCTTTTTTTCTTTCAAAGCCACTGGAGAGGAGCAAAAACATGAAAGGCCTTCTCTAGAGTCAGTGTTTTTTGTCAGCTCTGGACAACTGTAGAAATATGGCAAAATGGAAGACAGAAGAAAATATGAAAAATATAATAATATATAATTATTAATATTATACTCATATATAGATTTCATTATAATCACCTGAAAATAAGAACTGTCGTGTTTTCGTTACCTTAGAATGAGCCCTTTATAACTACAGAGTGTGTATCCTTTGTAATGGAGGCCGCCGTGTTTCTATAGTAAACTAGAACAGGCAAACCAAACACCACCGTAGGTCCTCCTATATGCTTGGAATGGGAAGATGATGCAAGGTGTTTGCAATCTGCAAGCTCACCATGAGGTACCACTAAATTCTATACACTGGTCCTTTAAGTAAGTGAAGTCAAATGTCAAGTCAAAGAATAGATCACCTTTTGGGGAAATAAATTTTCTTTTTCACATTCAAATTCACTTTATTTCCAAGATGAGAAGACTGAAATCACTTTTTTACTTGTCTGTTAAATATGAAGCCACAGCCAGGAGATGGTTAGCTTAGCTTAGCACAATTGAATCTTGCTGGGAGCGGTGACTTCTTGGATTCTTGTCATCACTGAGGTTAGGCCACCTAAACAAAGACTCGCTGCTCCTAGCCAAGAAAGAGTTCGGCATGTTATTGTTCATAAAACCACACTTTGCTTTTTGTACAGATTAAACAGACAAGATATAATATGTTCATAAATGAGCCTTAAAGGTGCTGGTTGGCAAATTTAGTTAGCTCCAGACAGAGCCAGGCTCACTGTTCCCCTCTGCCTCCAGTCTTTATGCTAAGCAAATAAAACTGGCTGTAAGCTATAGCTTCTCATTTAGCATACAGATATGAGAGTGGGAATTAATTTTCTTACGTTACTCTCTGCAAGAAAGAGAATAAAAAGGGGCGTCTCCAGACTTTTCTAACTGGGGCGGCTCAATGGGGACTTTTTAAGGGGTGGCATCCAGTATGTAAGCACGGACACACATGAATACACGCATATTAATGTACCATTTCTCGTATCTACTTTAATTACTAACATTACAGTATCTTACGGTTTCTTTTTTTTTTCTTTTTTTTTTACATTTTATTTAAAAGATAAATAGTCCACCATAAAATTACAGTATAAAGCTTCCATTCTTGATTCTTTAAAATAAATTGTACCTCCATTTAACTGCTTTCTTCAGGCTGTGAGACTCCTAAATTCATCCTCCACTCTCTATCATGAAAAATATTCCTTTTTTATTATTCATTATTCAAGTAAATTGTAAAAAATAGCAATAAAAGTAAGCCACTTATGAAAGAAAACAATGCACATTTAAGAATACTTATCAAACAATTGGTTCAAACTGTGGTCCCGCCTCTCATCAGACAGATAACCAATCATACTTGAGGATAATGGGGTAGCACTTGGGGTGGCCCATCAGATTCAAGTGATGGCGAGTGCCCTCCATGCTTCCTTCCTAAGTATAGCCAGTACCCAATCTACTCTTCATTCAAAGCTGACTCAGGCACATTTCGTGCATTTGCAGCTCAGCTTTGAGGTCAACACTGGACATAATTGTCGTGTTTAACAGTAAATTCTGTTCCTACTTTCAGACATTACCAACAGGAGTAGTCAAAGTCATATCATGATTCTGTTTCCTTAAAAGAAAATGACATTAGGTCAGATAAGGTATCTTTTCTTGCTCTGGCATGCATGCTTGGTTTGTGGTTGACATGACAGTGTTTGGTTTGGTGTAAAACATTAACTCACATGTGTTCCTTGGGTGTTAAATATTTAAAAGCTGATAAGAAATGACAGATAATTGGAGACGGCACCGATTGTTGCCTCTTGACAGCTTCCAATGAAGTTGAGTGTATTCCCTTCCTACGTATTTTGCTAATTTCTCGAGATGCTCACAGATCCTAGAACACAGCTTCCCCATCGTGACAAAGAATACGTACTGTATATATATGCTCTGTGTACAGTCAAACCTAATGTAACTCTGCGACAGTATCACACCGACATGCTTCTCTTCATTGTCTCTATTGAAGATCAATTGAGTCTTTGTTTTCATTGATTGTCTTCTTCAGGGATTGCATTCATAAACATCCTCCAAGAATTTAATTCTTCTCAGCAAAACCTTTGAATTAGTTGAATATTGATCGGACTCGCACCTCCACAGAGAAACAGAGAAAGCCCGTGTTACAACAACACCACAGGTGTACTCTTAGAAACAAAGGTTCCAGAGGGGTTCTTCTTGAAGGGCTGATTCTACCCAGAACCATTTGCCTCTGAAGAAAACGGTTTTTGAAAAAAGGGCTTGTCAAGGCTTTTTTTGTAAGACTAAGGGTTCCATTAAAAACTCTTTTCATTCAAAGAACCACTTTGAAAGACAGAGTTCTTCAAGGATTATCAAAATCCTTGAAGAACTCTTTGCCAAGGGTTTGTCAAAGGTTCTTTGTACCAAAACATCAACAGGCTCTCGGTAGAACCCCATGAGTGGGTTCTAGATAAAAGCCTTAGAATATAAAATAGATCTCAGTGAATGTCTCTTGGCGGACACCTTAGAAAGGTTCTCTATAGAACCTCTTATAGGGGGTTCTGGGTGGAAATTTTCACAGATGGTTCAAGGTATAACCCTTTATGTTGGATTTTAGGTAGAACTCTTTGAAAGTGTTCCTTGTGGCACCTTTTGAAAAGGTTGTACCAGGAATCAGAAAGGGTTCTCCTATGAGGAGGAGTCCTAATTAGCATCCTTACTTCTAAGGGTGTAGAATGTGTGAGCAATAGAGGAAGCTTCACGATGGTTTAAAAAGTAACTTGCTCCTAACTTTGGTTTAGTTCTTAAATATGCCATTTAGAAACTGTAGTGACCTTGTCACTCGAGGCTGGTGATGACTTTGTGTATTTAGGGTTTTACTATTTGATTGCTGAGAATGAGTCAAGATGAAACTGTCTTTAAAGGGACAGTTCACCCTTAAGTTTCCTCTTATCTGTATTGGTATTTATCCATCTAGATTTTTTTTGGTGTGAGTTGCAGAGTTTTGTTGATATCGGCTGTAAAGATGTCCGCTTTCTCTCTGCTTTTGCTCTTTCCAGAAATCATGATGTGGTTACTCAAGATAATCCACAGATCTTGCTGTGAGCAGTTTTATGTAAGAACTGTTGTCTTTTTAGTGGGAAGAAAGTAGTTCTTGTAGATTCTACTACAGGAAGAAAGTAGTTCCAGTAGATTCAGCTGTAGAAAAAGGCACTAGTGTTGAATGAGCATATTTTCTATAGTGCTTTGAGCGCCTGTTATATTTGAGAGCTGGCAGACATATGGCCAATATCTCCAAAACTCTGCAACTCACAGCAAAACAATCTAGATGGATAAACAGCACTACAGGCCAGAAGAAAAATATGTATTTTTGATTCTGGGGTGAACTGTCCACTGTAAGTCAGTATACCAACTTGTCATTGTAATTCAATAGCACAAAATGTGTTATCTGAATTTGATATTATCTAATTGAATGTAATACAATCTGTATGGTAAATCTGAATGGTGTAGACCTACCTGTTCTCCACTGTTCAAAACATTCAGGACCAGTCAGGCTCAACATACAATTAACAGATCCAGTCACACAACACTTGTAACATTGGCAAATATATTTTAAGCTGTAACAAAGACAACAATGACTGTATCCACATTTTTAAGATGGAGGTCTGTCTGCTGTTCATTTAGTCATGTCATAGAGGAAAAGCACTGGTGTGGTTAATAACATTACATGTGACTGCATTCCATTTAGTTCCAGGATTCTGGTACTGTGCATGCTGGCTCACTGGTATGGCACAACAAGACTCTTAAAGGGAAAATTCACCACTTTTCATGTGGATGTCCAATCAGTGTTGAAAGTATATATGATCAAAAATATCTCAGTGTTTGTTATATTTTCTGAGAAAGCTGAGTTCTCCTGCTGCAAATCTGTTGTTTTTCCTGCTGTGGTTGTTGTGGGTGTTAAAGGGATATTTTTTAAGTAAAGTGAGCTTCTATGAAATACTTATTGATAGTCAGTGAATTACTTACAGTAGATGGCGGTTGTACGCCCCCAGTTTGGAGAAGCAGAGAGGAGTACCAGCATGGAAAGAAAGGAAATGACTCCAGTGGAAAGGGTCAGCAACAAAATGTATTTTAGCAACTTAAAAAAAGGATCACCTAAAAACAATTAAATGTATGCTGTAGAATATTTTCACTGCTTTACCTTGGCGTCAGACAGCCTTTTCTGGCAGGAAACCATGCATTCAACATAGGCTGCAACTAATGATTAATTTTCATCATTGATTAATCTTCTGATTATTTTCTTGATTAAGTGGTTAGTTCATGTTGCGTGTTTTACTCAACCTGCAGTACAAAACCCCAAAATATACAGTTTAGTGCTGCAGCTAACTATTATTTCCATAGTGGATTAATCTGACAGTTGTTTTATCAAATAAACAGTCAGTTGTTTGGTCCACAAAATGTCAGATTATGGTGAAAAATGTTGATCACTCTTTACCAAAGTCCAAGCTGACATCCACGAACGTCCTGTTTTGTCTACAACCCAAAGATATTCACTTTACTGTCATAGAGGACTAAAGAAACAAGTTAAATCAAAGTCAAGTCAGAAACCAGAAAAGCTAAGGTCAGATAATTTTGCCTTTTTTTCCCTTAGAAATTGACCCAAAGCAATCAAAATAGTTGGTGATTAATTTAATTGTTAATTAATAATCAGTTTATCATTGGAGCTCTAGTTTGAAATAATGATTAGTTCAATATTTTCTGAGGTGGTACGTAGTGTAAAAAATCTGAGAAACACAGGGCTAAGATGTTGATACATTACATCAATGCACCACGCATCCTGGTACATGTCAAGGTAACTAAAAAAGTTTTTTACTTTTAATTTATTGGTTCATTTGACTACATTTACCATCAACACTGATTGGACATCCACTCAAAAAGTGGCGAGTCTTCTCTTTCACGAAACTGAGTCAGTGACAAAATTTGTAACACCTGTGCCTACACATATTACACATATCACACAAATTGTACAAATTATATCATTTAAAGGACCAGTTTTAGATACATACACACCCACCACCACACACTTACACTGGGTCATAAGTGATGATTGAAAGGGATCATGTGATATGAGTCTATACATTGTTTTGATATGAAAATGTTGCAGATTATACCTTTAATTCATTGTTGGTTGTCGAATAATGAAAATAATCTCTGCAATGATCCATTCATTAGTTGATAGATGAATTGATAATCATCAGTTGTCCAGAAGGTTGTAATCTGCAAAACCAGAGGCCAAACAACCAGCCTGTTCAGAACAGGCATGTTTTGAACAGGCACTGTACTAGCATTGCTCAATTTCAAGTCTAAATTTGCCTTGGCAATGTTCTTTAATGTTGTTGACTGTCATTTTGGACTTAAAAAAATTGGTTCAGGCACCATTTAGGCACCTGTTTTATTTTAAAAGTATCATTTAACATTGGTATCAGAAAAATCCCAAATGATACCCAACCCAACTCACCTCACCCTCTCCTTCCAAGCGTGTAGGAGAGCCTACGGTGGTCTTCAAACTTGCGAAAAATGCAGAAGGCGGTTTCTAAAGCCAGTGTTTGGTTTGTCCCTTCTGGGCTACTGTAGGAACATGGTGACATAGTGATCTCTGTGGAAGAGGATCCGCTCCCTCTCTAAAGGGCTCATTCTAAAGTAACAAAAGCACATCAATTCTTATTTTGAGTTAATTTACACTAATGAATGAAATGAAAACATACTTATGAATATTTAATTCTATTTCTGCCATAATCTGCCTATAAATCCCTGTAAATCGTACACACTGGACCTTTAATTATTAAATACAGCAGAAGTGAGCAAAAATTAACCGAGAGGAGACGGAACCAAAAAAAAAAAAAGTCATTCTGTTGCAAAATAATTAGGTAAGTACACCTCGGACATTTCCAGAGGGATTTATATAATTACATTTTTTCGAAGGCTATTTTG
Source organism: Lutjanus campechanus (assembly GCA_027495735.1). Classification (NCBI taxonomy): domain Eukaryota; kingdom Metazoa; phylum Chordata; class Actinopteri; order Lutjaniformes; family Lutjanidae; genus Lutjanus; species Lutjanus campechanus. The sequence continues at coordinate 11,126 of JAJHUR010081368.1, read as the reverse complement.
CCAGTTACTTTTCAGTGATTATCCACACAGTTTCTGCCCCAACGTAATGCACAAACACTGCGAGTGACAGTGATTCACCAAGTCAGTATCTACTTTCATTACAATACTACATGCAGTTGTCAGTGTGATTGACAAATCCATTTTCCTGATTAAAATGAAGCCATTGTTACCGAGCTAGCACAGAACAACAGACTCGTGAGTGTGGGAATGTGTGGATGTGAACAGTTTCACACCTGCTAATGAGAGCATGTGGGCAGCTTTTCACTTGTTGCCACTGACATATGGTGTCTAACAGCTGGAAACACAACTAACTTAACCGTCTGCGAATGCTCTCCAAGTGGCAGCTCGTACTGTATTTACAGTGTGAAAACATTTCACTTCAGAAGATTATTTTGATGGTTTATGTTTTTAATTAAAACCACGACTTAATGTATCAGTGGAATATCACTGAGACCGTCATATTCATCATAACCTCTCACTCACTGAAAAGTACTAATTTAAAGGATAGTTCCACAATTTTTCAAGTTTATCTTAAAGCGCTCCATATGAACATTGAAACAGGGTTTCTTGCTGTAATCATTCCTTGCATTTGTAACAGGGTCAATTATACAGCAGTAACATGTGTAACAGAGACAAATGTACATTTGTAATATTCAGTATTATAATTACATAAAATTTGTTTCAGTTGTCATTACCCAACACGCTTAGGCCTCCAATAGTCAATATGTAGAACATTTGTACCTCTATGTTCACTTTTTGACCTCTCCTCTTTTGCTGTTGTACTCCATTGGAGAGGTAAGCGACATCGTTCTCGTACTTATATCCATGTTTTCGTGCTGTTAAGCTTTGTTTATAAGTTTATTTTTCAGCCTAAATCTTTTGTATAATATGCTAAAAAATTCCTGCGTCACTTAATTTGTGTAGGGCCTCGAGTTGAATGGTTGTGATTGACAGAGGATTTAGTTTTTACTTCTTGCTGTCAGCTGTCACAAATAAATGGAGATCACCTCCACCATCCATGGTCTGGGCTTCCTCATCACAACACAATGCGGACAACACTAGAGTCCACTGGTTACACATTCACACTGTCCATTAAAAGATCCTTTACTGAAGCACTCTTATCTTAAGCTAAGGGCCAGTGTGTAGGACTTAGTGGCATCTAAAGGTCAGCTAGCAGATTGCAACCAACTCACCAAGGTAGTTTAGAGGGCACTTTACCATGTTTTGTCCACTGGGAGGGTACTTTAGAGGGCACATTACCATGAGAGACTAAATAGGACTAAATGGGACTCGACTTATGGCACAAAATAAATAAATAAATAAATAAATAATGTTTGAAAATTTCAAAATTAGTGTCTTCCCTAAAATCGACTTGGTTACTCAAGATAATCCACAGACCTTGTTGTGAGCAGCTTCATGATGTGGGAACTACTTTCCTTCTGGTAGAAAAGAAAGTAGTTCTACTCTAGAAATAAAGTAGTGCTATTATGTTGGAGAGAAGGCAGACAACTCTATGGTCGATATCTCCAAAACTCTACAACTCACACTTAAAAAAAAATCTAGATGGATAAATAGTACTACAAGTCAGAGGAAAAACATTGGGGTGAACTTTCCCTTTAAATAGTCACTGAAACGGCTTAACAGTGTGACCCTTGGCCCGCGTCTCCCCTATTCCAGCTGTACAGTACACACTACTGTTCAAGATGTAGCTATTTTAAGACACTGCTTTCAAATGTTGTGGTGTATTTTATTTATTGTGGCATACATGTGCAAAGACTATCAAGTACCTCGTATCTGAAAACATATATGATGAACAACGTTATAATTTTCTTCGACTCAAAACTGTAATTTGAATGTGTCCGTGAAGATACTGCACTTTTCTGTTTCCTTACTTTAGGAAGATTTGCAAAACTTTAATTACATTTCCTTCATCGATCGTTCATTTAGTGTCTTTGGTTTACGTTTCTGCTTTATGGTTTTATTTGAAACACTGAAATAATCCACTTAGCTGCCACCAGGCAGCAGCATTGATCTGTAGTTAAGCCCACCTTAGCAGCTTCATCCGACATCCACTTTACTCACACTGTAGTTCTAATCTTCACTTGTATAATCCCATTGATTTAATCCACCCACCCAGGCTACGTGAAGGGATTTGAAGACACCACAAGTCCATGATGAAAGCTACTTTGTGTTAGTCTTGTTAAAAAGAGACATTTTCCATGTGCAAGAAAACATCTTTATACCATCTGTCTCTGAGCTGCTCTGGACTTGAATAATTGGTTGGTGGCTTTGAAACGAGCGCTTTAAGGGTATAGCTTTAAAATAACATGTACTGTCTGCTACAGCGGCATAATTCTGCCACCATGACAATAATATTGCTCAGTTTATCATTATAACGAGGAACTTTCCTCGTTTTTACAAGATATGTTTCATGTCATTAGGCTATGACATATTTTCTCATTACTACTATATTTCAAATTGTTTTTTGTTTTTTAACATTGTAGGAGCAAGTACAGGTTTCTGGCACAACTTCACCCACTTAGAAGGCAAAACTCCTGCAACACTTACAGAACGTTGGACAACTTTATCTGCAGACCAGTGCATTTCGGCCCTGGCCTTCATCAGGGTCATCATGAAACAATCAAAACCAACACTTGGGCTGGGTTGGTAAAGCATGCGCCCCATGTACTGAGGCTGTTGGTCCTCTGCAGCGGCTGTTGGTTCCACTCCCAACTGCGGCCCATTTGCTGTGTGTATTCCCCTCTTTCTCTACCCCCCTTTCCAGTCATATCTTCAGCTGTCCTATCAGAATAAAGGCAAAAATCCAAAAAAATAACCTTAAAAAACAAAAACAAAACAAAAAGAACACTTGAAAAAAAAAAAGACAACCAGTCATGTACATCCACACACATATCAGACAATAGGGCACATTTGTAGATAGGTTGGGCGTGTGGTCAGGTGACTTCAGGTCAATCAGACTAACAGAAAAGCAATAGGCGTAATCAGTGATACCATATTTGGTCCATGAACTGAAGAAGTGCAAGCAAGGGAAGGTCCCAAGTTTATTCCTGAAAGACTTTAACCAAAAAATGTGTCTATTTAATATGCTATATTTAAATAACACTTAAATTTACAGACTTTTATACAGCGTTATGTACAGTGTAGAGAAATTAGCAAGATACATCACAGAAGAATGAATGTGTCAAAAAATGAAAGAATAAATAAAAACACATTACAAAACCCCATAAATAAGTGATAAATTATATTTCAGAGACTATAAAAATCATTAATTAAATTTATTTACCTGAGAAAAAGGATAGAAGCATTTTGGATTTCATATCTCAAAAGTTTATTTCTGGGAGATTAATGAAGTTTTCTCAATTAATGACTTGTACTGTATGTACTGTGTTATCCACACAGTACATACAGTATGAGGGATAGGATCTTATGCTTATTGTATTATTCAGTGGTACACTAAATGAAATAAAAACCAGACATTGATATTACATTTGAAAATTAAAGTAAAATTTTCCATGTCTGGAATGTATAATGACCATTCTTATAAAACTTTAATGATTGTATTTTGTTATTTTAACAAACAAATAATTATTCTTCAATACTGTTCGTTTAATAGAAATGCCCCACCTCCTTTTATTTGACCTACTGAACTGTGTCGCCTGAATTTACGAGGAACTTTGAATGCAGCGTTGCCGTTTACCCTCGACACGCGAGTAAAACTCGTTATTGTGCTGACGGTGAAATAACGACAGTTAGCTGTCTCACCTGTTGAATAAATATATGACATATTTAACTCTTCGACACAGACCTCGTGTGCCTTGTAAGTTGAGTTTAGATACTGTTGCTTTGGAAATCAAGCTAACTACAGTTGTTTAATATACTGGCAGGCTACCAATTTAACGTGTAATTCCTAGTTTGTTTTAGCTAACGTTAGCTAAATTAGTTAGCTGATTTTTTATGCTGAGTTGACTAGCTAACTAAATGGGTTAAGATGCGTTGATAACATTATATTCAGCTATACAAATCCTGTAGCTATATTTCTGACATTAAGGGGTGAACCAACCGTGAAAAGACACATTTAAATAAGATCGTCAAAATGTTTTTTATTGGCTATCTTAACTAACCAGAAAGATGATCATGTATGCTATCATCATCCCTCGATTCGAGTAGCAGAATGTGTTAGCAGTGGTGAAAGAAGTATTCAGAGCCTTAACTTCAGCAAAGTAAAGTACTAATACCACACTGTGAAAATACTCCAGTTCTGCTTAAATTAATGTGTATGTTGCATTTTACTGCTGTGGATTATGAGGTTAAGATAATTTTAACTGTTTTATATGTTGTTGGGTAGTTTAATCTACAGGGATGCATCATATTTTATAAGATGATCATATGTTTGTTTTCTTGTGCTGCTGTTCAGCGAGAAACACTCATCTCTATAAAGTTTTCATCTTTGTGACAATGCATCTGCCATCTCATCCAAAGAGGTTTCTAAAGAAATAATTTAATTTAAGAAAGGGGACAGTTATCTCGATACATAAAGGAACGTTATCACAAACGTTCATCATCAACACATCTGTAGATACATAGTTTTCACTAGAGAGGAAGGGTATGGAAAACTGTAATCTGGAAAATAACTTGTAACTAAAGCTGTCAGGTAAATGTAGTGGAGTAAAAAGTACAATATTTGCCTCAGATGTAGTGGAGTACAAGTATAAAGTAGCATAAAATGGAAATACTCAAGTAAGAACACCAGGTAAATGTACTTAGGCCTACCTGCTTTCTACCACTGTGTGTTAATCATTGTGAAAGTCATTCCATTTAATTACTGTTAGTTAGGGCTGGGCAATATATTGATATTATATCGTGCTATGAGACTAGATATTGTCTCAAATTTTAGATTTTGTCATATGGTGATATGGCCTAAGTGATGATTAGGCCTATTTATCAAAAATCTCACTGTGTTACATATATTTTGGAAGCACCAATAGTCATTTCTACAATACTGACCTAATATTAATAGCATTATTTGGTCCAAAATGTCATATGTGATTTTATCCACATTGCTTAGCTTATTCATATTATATTATTTTAGAGAAAATGTGTATATTCAGATATATATTGTATATTGTGGCAAAGTCAAACAATAGTGAGTTTTTATTTATGAGCCCAGCTCTACTCTGAATATAACAGCCAGGGCCCAACCAATACTGGATTTTTAATGCCAATGCTTGCTTCAGTGTTAGGGACTTAAAAAAAAAAAATCCAATATTGATAGATTGGCCGATGTTCTTGATACAGACTACAGTATACAGAATATAGAATATATACATAAAAACACATTTTTTGCAACGATCTCTCAAAAGTGATTAAAGATATGGAGACAAGATATTTTACAGTTAAACGATAAACAGTATTGTCCAAAATAATATCAGAGCACTGAAACAGTGAACTCTAAGTGATATTTTTAATAATTAGAAATAACTAAAAATAACAAATAGAGCAAAATATATCTATATATTAAACCTGAATTAAGGAAAGTGATCAAATATACATAAAATGCTGCCTATAAAGCTAACAAATAAAAACAACCAGGATTATGTGTGGGGCAACAAACAAACAAACAGAGGGTTATATGTTGTTAAAGGAGTTAAATGTAGTCTTTTTCAGAAAGTTTACAGTGTTCTAATCGACAGGTCAGACATGGACTAGCATAAAGGCCTATTTTTACACAAACTACACTGTAGCACTCTGTGATTGTATTAAGAGACAAACAGACCGTTATTAACAAACTACCTGTAATTTAATTTGACATTTGCAGTAACAACACGTCACAATGAAAGAAGCAACAGAGACGGCAGGAAAACTGATTCCACCAACATTAAACAAGAGGAGAGGGAACGACTGCAAAGGCCCCAAACAGACAACATCCCAGGAGGTGAGAGGGTAGTCTGCTGGTCGGCTACTTCACAAGAGGAACATCATTTTTATTTAACTAGTAAATGATGTTCTTGAGTCAACGACAGCTCAGAAAATATTAAGAAATATTCTAATAAATGTGGAGAAGAGGATGGGGTCAAGATGCAAATTTGAGCAAGTGACCTGCTGACTGTGTGCCAGGGTTAAAAATACAATGATTAAAGTTGAGTTGGGACTAATCAGATCCAGTATTGGTTTTGGACTGACGTTACCTATGCACATTCCATAGTCGGATGTTTTTATGAATTATTAATGTATGGTAATACCATGTTAAGCCCCACAACCAAAATTTTGTAGCACAAATTAATAAGGGTGTAAATTCCAAGTTTCATCATGATACAATATTATAGATTCTTTGGGTGACAATGCAATATTTGCTGATGTCACAGAGTGCCCTGATATGATTTCAATTCAGTTTGGGGCCTACGATTGATATCAGGTGATATCATATGTCCATGTGACACATTTATTTCTATTTATTTTAACTCACAAAAAGCAACTGGCTGAACTCTTTCAGACATTTATGGGAATAAAAAAAGTATCTAAAGATGGTGCTATAGATTGATATTTTCACTTTGCATTACCTACCATATTTAATCAAAACCAGAGGTCCTGTGATAATATTAGTTCTGTCTGAGTCAGTGTCTCTGTGTTTTAGGCTGATATTTTTTTCCTATCTGTAACTGTCAGACACAGAACGTGTGAAACTTGATCGATCTTGCTCATAATATGTTGAACAGCAGTTAACAGCTGTGCTGTGAGAACAGCTATACTGATGTTTAAAATGAGTGATGATGACAGTGGGTTAAGAACAAGAGAAGGCTATCATATGAAGTACAGCCACAAAGCATCTGTTACTTGATCTAAATGAGCTGCATGCAACGTGCAGAAAGTGGTCAAATCAACTCTAAACTATATTATAAATGTGGCCGCTGAGGAACAGAAGCTTCTGAAACATTGATGTTATGCAGAGACTTGACATCATATCTGGGGAATAATGTCAGTTTAAACAGGAGAGACTCGCTCTGAGTGTACACATGATTTTTATTTGACGTGCACAGCACATTGAGGAATGTGAACGGTCTTTGTCAATTTTGGTGTATATATACATTTACACACGTAATTATTTTAAGGGGGTGGTGAAGCCATAGTAGAATAGGGAACCTTCTGGGGTCTAGATGTTCTGTCAGGTGGTCTTCCCAATTGAACTTAGGCTGAGCTTCATTAAATTTCAGTAAAATAGTCTTTGCTTGTGAATGTGCTACACAAAACACAGGGCCCCTGGTAATACTAGTCCTGTATTAACAGGGCTTTAGACATACAGGCAGAGGTTGCACTGGTCCATGAACCTGCTGTGACAGGAAACCAACTTGTATGTAAAGCCGACGTTCTGAGGGGTGGAAGTTGTGCTACATCATAGAATACTGCCAATTTAATTCAGCATATAGTATCAGCATCTGCACATTTCATATCTATGTTCAGGTAGGAATTGGATCAGGAAAAAGTGTATCTGTGTATCTTTAGGTTTAAAGTAGTGTTTGTGCTGGAAATGGTACAGAATTTGAACTGCTCTTCTATTATTTTGCATTTTGATTTTCACTTGTTTTGAGAGAGCGAGATAGACTTTTCAGTGCATAAATAATGTTTTAGTGCAACGATATTTTCCCCATTGCTATAGATGGAACGTACGACTGCAAATCAAGACAAATCTCCACCGAAAAAGAAAAGACCTCCCTCTAAACCGTCCACTTTGGAGCCAGCTGATTTGTTTGAGGCTACAAATGCAGGTATGTGAAATGTCACACTGCCAGTCACACAAAATATTGTGTGTGTCTCAAAGTTGTGTTGAACATCATGTATCAGCCTACAAATAAATAAAGCACTGTAAGGCTGTATCCACATAATTTCTCCTCATAGCTGTCCCAGCTTTTTTTTTTATGTCAAAACAAATGAAAGCAGCAACAAAGAAACTGTGAGCTCACAGCAAATTAGAATAAAGTGACTCATCACTTAAGTTCCTTCTGAGAGGTGTGATAGAGGTTATGTGAAAAGTGTCTTGAATTTGAATGTGACATCTCATTTTTTGTCAAGTCACATAAAAGAAAATATTGGAAAAATAATGAAGGCAATAATGAAAAAGAAAGAAGGACTAAGACAGCACTCCAGTTTAACTTTTTAATGTTGCTGCACGAGCATTTCATGCAAGATGCCCTTTTTCAGCGTGTATTCTGGGAATTTCACAATATGCACTGGTGGGGTTAATTATAAGTGACCACAGCCAGAACAAGTACATCCCAACAGGGGGAGCCACAAGCTTTCCAGACACACTCTCATGATGTAGGATACTTAAACATGACAAATCAAAGAAGCACAGCTCAAATTATATTCACTTCATAAGAAACAACCCGATGAAAACTCCTCAGTCATGCCATTGGGAATGAGGGTATAAAGGAAGTGTATTCAATACGCCTCCCTTTGGTCCCTATTACCACCTCTCTGTGGCATCCTCACCGCCTCATGTAATGTAGTTCACTCAAGCTGTGGTTACAACTATTAAAGTGCTTAGCCACCGATGATTTATCATCATGATTACAAATAAAACGCTTGTGTTCACAGATCCTGTTTTTTAAAGGGATAGGTTGGATTATTTGAAGTTAGGTTGCATGAGGAACTTGTTGATAGTCAGTATAATACCTACAGTAGATGGCATTTTGGAGAAGCGGGGAGGAGCACCAGCATGGAAGATCAGCAATGTGCAGCTGTGGACAGGGTCTACAGCAAAGTGTCTTCTAGACATTTGAAAAACAACCCACCTAAATTAAATTTACCTTGCTGTCAGACAGCCTTTTCTGATGGGATGCTAAACTCCATGGGTAAAAACATCATTTCCCCTTGCAGAACACCGAAATTGTTGTTTTACTGCTGCCGTGATCTGTTAGTTTGTATTTGTAGCTGTCGCAATACCTCCGCAAGTTCCACAGCACAGACACACAACTCTCAGACAATATACAGTACTTTTATTTTGAGACTCCTGCTCAGAACACAATAACATAAATCACCAATACATGACATGTGCCTGCAGCTGCCTGGCTCCTGCAGCACATGTCCTCCAGTCTGCTCTGTTCAACCAAAATCTCAGGCAGAGTTCTTCTTCTTGGTGTGAGCAGAAGTCTCCTGAGCGCCACCACACTACTGCATGAAAAGAGGAGAGTGCAATCAGGAAAACCAGCAGCAGCTGTGCCAATCAATTCACCTGACACTACTCTCATGAGCCCCCCCCCCACTTCTTTCTCTCCTGCATCTGACTGCTAACCACACCCACCTTCACGGTGTTACTATGCGAGTCCAAACAAAACTTTTAAAATGCCAAAGTCATGGCCTGGTTAGCTCAGTTGGTAGAGCATGTGCCCCCATGTACTGCGGATATGAGCCCTCTGCGGTGGCCATGGGTTGGGTTTGCTGTGTGTCATCCCCTCACTCTCACCCCCCTTTTCCTGTCCTCACTTCAGCTGTGCTATCAAAATTAAAGGCATAAACATGACAAAATATATACATTAAAAAAACAAAAAAAAACAAAGACACAATAACACAAACTAACTGATTAAGGCAGCAGTAAAACAGCAACTCCCATGTTCTGTAAGCTAAAATCACAGATTTTATTTCATTTTATCAATGGAGGTTGGTTTAGAGAGAACGACATTTGGCTTATCTAACGGTGGTTTCCTGTTAGAAAAGGCTGTCTGACAGGAAGGTAAAGCTGTGAAAATATTCTAAATATAGCACACATTTATACTGATTGATTTATTTAAGTGTCTAAAATATGTTTTGCTGCTGACCGTGTCCACAGCAGTACATTGCTTAGCTTCCATGCTGGTACTCCTGCTGCTTGTCCAAACTGGGGTTGTGCTGTAGGTAATACACTGAAAATCAAGTACCACATACAACCGCATTTCAAATAATTTGAACTATCCCTTTAACTCTCATTTTGTTTTTCCAAAATAATACACATTACGTGGGCATTTTAACAGATAAACCGTGCATTTAGCGTTACATGTGATTCTGACGCCACACTTTGGATGGGTGCATTGATGAGCTTTAATCATACTGTAGAATAGCAGTGTATATAATTATGACATGAACAATTCCCACTAGGAATCTGAAGTAGAAAATGGGTGGGCCTTTTATATGATGATCAGTCATAAAATAATGATGTAAAACGAAATGTCAATTCAGTCATTTGTTATATGTTGTCATCATTTTTTTTTTTTACTTGAATGAAATTTGCTTCCTGTTATAGGTGCAAGTAGAGATGTCAGCATGCTGTTTTCAAAGTTTGCTCAACTGTTAAGGTAGGTGATGTTTAAACAACTAGAGTAGACTTTACAAAGTTGTGATCCGTAGTTGCTTCATCTACTCTTGCATATCCGTTATGCTTAAAACCTTCAAAAAAATCAACAAGTTCTCTCTCTCATCTTGAAAGTCTAGCAGCTTGGTCAGCCACTTTAACCACTTTATTACCAAATGAATAATAGGTGAGCTGTGCCACTCCACCAGCGTAATTGTAGGTGTGTTACTTAACAAGCTTCTACATGTTTGCTTTATATAAACCATGAAAGTAATACTATGAGAACTGTTCTTACTGATTCATGGCACTATAATGGACTAATAAAATTGTAATGACATGACTAATTACTTTGTGATGGCCCAATATGCAGCTGTGTTCCTAATCTATCAGTACATAAGCCAAATTTGGTGCTTTTATCACAAAGTGGACGATTCGTCAGCTGTGCTGCCCCACTTGCCCCAATGATGCCAATAAAACATTACAGAACTTAAGAAATGCACTCCTGTTCTAGTGAGTTGCTTTCTTGTATGCAGACATGAAAGATGGAAGAGAAGTGCTTTTAGCTCATGTCTTAGATGCAGCCATTTTATTTTAAATTCAGTAATTCAGGTGGGACAGGTGGTAGCTTGATGGCTTGGTGCTTTGTTCAAGGGCACCTCAACAGCACCCTAGAGGTGATCTGGCACCTCTCCATGCTACTAGTCCACACGCCGCACTTTTGGTCCGAGTTGGACTTGAACTGGCCACCCTCCAGTCCCCCAGCCAAATCCTCACTGACTGAGTCATT